>SKCR01030851.1:0-103570 GCA_019454045.1 Zanthoxylum bungeanum
TGATGATCACGTAGGATACGGAACTGATGCTCTTATCTTCTGCAGTCATCGGGATAATATGACTAGGTCATGATTATCCGATTATAGTGACTAGTTACCAGAGATCTGATATATGCTTTGTACGGGGCAGAACAATTCCAGCCTCAGGCCTTGCATGTGACATCCGATGCGGATCGAAATACGCAATACTATGTATACTACGCCTGATATAGATCATATATTCCAGTTAGAATATTTCTGGAGAATTGGGTAGGCACAATGATTTGCTAGAAGCCAACCATGTCTTGTAAATCGGTAAAAACATAGTTCTAGGTACGTACGTGTTCGGATAGTCCGACGACCGGATTTACTGCCAACAAATCCGGGGATCTCATGTTGTCGCTTCCCGAAGATTCACCGATGACATATGACTCCCACTTTATTAATCTGGGATTAATTAAAAGAGAGAGAAAATTAATCTGGGATTAATTACAGTGATATTTTATCTGAGATAAAATATTAATTAAATATAGTGAACGATTAATTTGGAATTAATTGATAAAATAATATATTCGATATATTATGCGAAATTGGATTTCCATGCAGAATTAAAATTAGATTTTAATTCGGGCAAACGAGTTAATTTAGAAAATTAATGTTAGCGACGTGAATAGTAATTTTGCTAGGCACAATTATTTAATTAAATTTGATTTAATTACGTTGCAACAGAAAATTCGTTAATTCGAAATTAGCGAACCCGAGCCCGGGAGTGTTTACGGGCGCACTCGCATTTCGAATTCAAGTGCAGCCCACAAGTCACATCAAGCGTCAAATCATTAGTCACTTTGATTGATGTGATGTCTAGTCACTTTGAGTGATGTAACAACTTTTCATTTGAGTGATTGATGGAAGTGCTTGTAGGCTTAAATTGCCTTGACATTTTGAAATTGAAAAAAAGTGTATTAGATATACAAAATCTCAAACTACCAACACTTAACTCATTCTCTCTTCTTCCTCTCTCTTTGCATCTCACGGCCTTGGGCCAATTTTCCCTCAAAAATCTGTAAATGCCGAGACTTGAAGGAGAAGCAAGATGGTGATTTTTGTGGCAAAAATTACCAAGTGCTAGCACACATTCGGGGTCTTGCGAAGGTAATAGGGAAACCAACTTGTGAGCATGGAATCACCATTCGAAAGCTTGGAGCTTGGACCAAAATTTTGGGGGACAAAAAGCCCACTACCGAGAGCTTCTAGGAGGGGCACAAGGATTTTTATTCGTCACACCTCGTAAAGCCGTTCAACGTAAGTATGATTCCGCCATATTTCATTGTTATATTCGCACATATGTTTTGCTTGAATGATCGTTGGGACTTATAGAAACCCAACAATGGTTTCTTGAGCCATTTTGAGCATGAAACTTAATTAGGGTAAAATCAATTTGATCATGATTTGATAAAATTAATTGATTGAGTATGCTTGAATGATGTTGTATTGAAGTTGTATATGATAAATTCATGAAATATTGATTGGATCAATTTTTCCTCAAATATGTTGGCTTGGCCGAATATGAACAATGCCCTAAAGTCATGGTATTTTTTGATTTTGATCATTGGATGAGTTGAAATCACTTGGGTAATGTTGATTTGAGAATTAATTGAATTGAATTTTGAATTGGACAAATAAACCCTAAATTACCGTGAACTTAAAGCATGATAATGATGTGATTTTTGATTCAAATGTGTTGGACATATGTTGATGATAATAAGCATAATTAATTTAGTGAATTAGTATTTTGGAAATGTTAATTTGGTTAATTAATTATGGCATACACTTTGGTTAATTTAATTATTAAATTTGGAATTTTGAATTAAATTAATTGGGCTCATATTTGGAATTGGGCTTGTAAAGTTGTAATTGGGCTTAATGGGCTTAGTTGGGCCAAGTTTGGTTTAGGCTAATTGGTTGGATCCAATTGGGCCCAAAACCATAACCATAAAGTCCAATTAAGACTTAATGGACCTTTAATATTAATTGGGCCTAATGGGCCTAAATTGGTTTCTTGGCAAATAAGGGTGATTCTTAAATAGGCTTTGGTATTTGGGTTTGACCCATATTGACCAAAAGTCCATGCCTTAAGAAATTAATTAAAATCCCATTGGACTTTAATTAAATTAACATTGGATGTTAATCGGGCTTTGACACCCGTAACGATTAGAATTAGAATCTAAGTCGTAAAGGCACATTAAAAGTGTAATTATTTAATTTAGAATAATATAGAATTAGTATTAAATACAAATTAAATTGGATTTAATGTTGTAGTTTAGTATAATTCAAGAATTCGTACTTTGAGTACTTATTCGCAAAACGAGTTGGACTCGCGCAAAATCAAATTGTTGTTTGAACATTGGATGGTCATTAATTATCAGATTAATTAATTGGATTAGATTGATTGATAACATGCTTGTGTGAATACATGGATGCGATGTATGAATAATGTATATCATATGGATATTCGATGGGTGAGGGCAATTTTGGAAATTATTGTAATAAATTTAGAATTTATTAATTGGACCTGTGTGTCCAACCTATTACCTCTTGACTCTGTGTATTTCTATTCTCACCTATTCCCCTCAATGTAAATGAGGTTTCTTTAGAAGTGTTATGTAATCGGGTAGAAGTAATACTTGTGCTAGTGGGAGAGAGGAAATGGAGAGATTTTTTCTAGGAACAATGTTTAAATATCCATCCGCATATCATTATTATATTTATTTATACGCGCCTTATTATGTTTTTAGACTGCATGTTTAAGGGTGTATGATGATGAGACCTTAACAAAGAAAATTAATTGGTTGCCAATTACGCGAAAAACCCTCACTATATATTAAGCGTTTTTCCTTCCATTGAGTGATTCTTACTCAAGAACCAAGACTAGCATTGGTTTGTTGGCCAAAGTCAAGACCTTTGTCCGTCGCGGATGTGTTTGAATCATGAAGGCTTTGTTCCATATTGGTGTCTTGTCCAAGTTGTGATTTATTGGCCAAAGTCAAGATCACTTCTTGTCCATCGACATTGATTACGAAGCTTTCCAAGGTCAATGGGTTCCGCTTAACTGGGATCACTAAGTTTGTTGTGCAAAAGCTAAGGCGTAGTTGATTCCGAGGAAAAAGGTTAGGCAATATATTGGATATATTGGCATATATAAGATATATGTTTAGGATTTGGATGTCCACCTACTGGATCTAGGAATTGGATGGGATCCAATTGATCTTAGAGATCTACCTAGTTAATTATCATACAATTTGTTGGCCAAAGTCAAGAATGTGTGTTATTTAACGGGATCCTAGCCCACTAGGAAACAAGGTTTCCCGAGTACTCAACAGAGGGTTTGAGGCTCACCGAAAAATAGTAGGAGGCAAGTATTAAATTTGCAATATTCGTTTAGTCACTTGCCATACGCGCTCATTTCAATTTTTCGTCAAATAAATTAATATATTAGTTTGACTAATATTTAATGTTATTTTAATAAAATAGTTGGACTGTATTCAAACTTTTTCAATTAATAGTTGATTTTATAATTGGATTATAGTAATCAATATAATTGAATTCAACCTATTAAATTATAGTTGATTATATAGTTAGACTATAGTAATCATTATAATCAATAGTTCCTAAAATAGTTGATTGGATATTTGTACTATAGCAATCAAGATAAATGAAAGATTAGTGTTTAAAACATAATTCTGGGTGAAAATGTATTTAAACGACTTTAATTTTCAAATTGGGAATAATGAATCAGGATAGTCCTGAAAACTGAGAAGTTATTCTATTTGATAGAATAACATCTTGGGCCTAAGCCCGGAGTTGAGCAAATAGTAGAGCATGATCTTTGGAAGATTTATGTGATGATAACTTTAGTGCTTGATCCGTTATCCTTGCCAAATAGACTTCTTAATTCTTAATCAGAACTAAGGATTAAATCCTTATAGTATGATAATGAAATTGAAGGATCTTCATAGATCTATTCTTAGATCTTAGAAGTAAAAATTGCAATAGAAAACTCTTGGAGAGGTAATGGCTATTCTCTAGGACACAAAGCCAAAGTTTGCAATAGGGCAAGAAGCGCAAGGCACATCTTACTTCGATATTCTAGAAGGCCAAGGCTTGGCCAAAGGCTTCTGGGGTGTGGAAAATGGGCAAGAAGCGCAAGGCGCATCTTACTTCGATATTATACTAAATGTGGTACATGAATATGTATTGGTGTGCAGAATCTGCTGATTAGCAGGATATTAACTTCAGTTGAGATTTATCTACGAATCGGAAACGGGACGAAAGTCGCTGTTTTAACCGTAGAAACCTAAGTTTAGGAACTACCATTCGGGTGTGTACTTAAATTAGGAAACTGTTACAATGTAACTTGTTTGACTAGAAACATTATCTTTATATCAAGGTTTAACCCATTGCGGGTATACCTTTATATTTTAGAACACTAAAGTGTTTTATTTTATAAAGATGATATTGAGATAAACATATTAGATGTGAATAACAGTATTTATATTTTGAATATAAATAAATCTCAAACGTATAACATGAAAAACTAATAGCTCAAACTGAGTAAATCAGTTGAGACTTAATAGTTGCATTGTTGTCTGGGACATAATTAAACAAGACTCGTATATCCACATTTTTGAAGAGTGGATACTAGGACGGATTTGATTCTATTCAAATAATGTCTACGAATCTAGTTTATTGGGTAAAGTGCCTAAAACACCTTTTACTTGGTAAAAGTGTAACTGCCACCGATCTGTTAGCCCTTGTTAATAGTGACGTAAATGGGCCCATGTCTAGCTAGGCTAGAGGTGGATATGAATATTTCGTGACCTTTACGGATGTGGCATCGCGTTATGGTTATGTGTTTCTTTTGAAACATAAATCAGAAACTTTTGATTAATTCAAAGAGTTTCGACACGAAGTAGACAAACAGATCGGCTAAAGTATTAAAACCATCACAGTTATACCATGATGAAAATACTTAAGCAATAAGTTTCTCAAATACTTGAAAGAGTATAGTATTATTTCAATGAGGACTCCTCCCGGAACACATCAATTTGACGGTATGTCCGAACAGAGAAACCAAATTTTGTTGGACATGATAATTTTAATCATGAGTCGCTCTGAGCTAACATTTCCTTCAAGGGATACGCTTAAACAGTGCAAAACCTATTTTGAATAAGGTTCCATAAAAATATGTTTGACATACTTCATATTAGATATGAACATGAATGAAACTAGGTTTTCTCATTCCTGGAGATTTGGAATGCTAGGCATATGTTTGGATGATACCAAACTAGAACCCAAATCGGATAAGTGCCAAAGTTGTGGGTTATCCTAGGGAAACCAAAGTATAGTACTTATACAACTCACAAGAGAACAATGTAATTATTGCTCGCCATGCGGTTTTCCTAAGAGGAATACCTATATGCAGTGGTAAGTGGTAGGAAAGTAAACTCGATGAAAATCAGAGTAATATTGTTCCAGGCAACGATTCCTTAATGGAGGACAAATAGTTCATCAATGATGAAACTATACCAATAATCTTCGAATACTCAAGAACCGCGATAGTCGGAGAGAGTCAGAAAACAACCTAGGGTATGGATTTCTGATCTCACCTCGTAAAGATGTCAATCTTATTGAGGAATACGAACTGACTACGAATGAGGAAGTGATACAAGGTATCGACTCCCTATTATGGAAAAGTGTCATGAAGTCCGAAATGGATTCTATGTATATCAACTAAGTTTAGATACTAGTTGATGTACCGGAAGGCATTGTGCCTATTGGTACTATATAAGTCTTCAAGGAAGACATACAAGGAAGGCAACATACCAACGTACTAAGCTAGGCTTGCAGCGAAAATGTATCATTATCAACATTGTGTCAATTATGATGAAACCTTTTACTCGTTGCCATGGTTAAATCCATTTGGATAATGCTGCATGTTTCATTTATGAAATATGGCAGCTGAACGTCAAAATCGCTTTCCTTAACGGAAACCTTTTGAAGGATGTTTACAATATCCTGACAGTTTTTTCGTACCAAAACGAGCAAACAAGGTTTGCAAGTTAATTCAATCCATGGGTGGATTGAAGCAAGTATATTGTTCTTGGAATTATCGTTTTGATGTAATCATAATGGTATATGATTTAACTCAAAACGAAAATGATTCTTGTGTATAAAAGAAGGTTAGTGGGAGCGCACTGATAGTGAAGTCCTGAATAATGATGATATGTCATTTCTTGGAAATGATATTCCCATAATACAATCGGTGAAAGCTTGGCTTTCATGAAAATTCTCTGTAGAATTCTTGGGAGAAACAACCTTTATTCTAGGAATAAAGATCTACTGGGATATATTTAAATGTTGTTAAAACTCTCCGATAACTCGTACATTGATATAAATGTACGTGACCTGGTGTCTCATACGCTTTGAGCATATGGAGTCACGATCAGGCCAATCCAAGTGATAGTCATTGGATTGATGTTAAGAACATCCTTGAGTATCTTAGAGGAACTAAGGATGCTGTCTTAAATTATGGAGAAGGAGAACTTGAAGTAACTGGGTTCACTGCTTCAAGTTTCCTAACTGATAAAACGAAAATAAGTCGTAGCGACGGTACTATAAAGTTTGAATAACGAAACAGTGAGCGGGAAATCTTCCATGCAAGATACTGTTGCCGAATAAACAACAAAAGTGGATTATTGCTGCAGCTGAGGCAGCAATAGAAGCCATTTGGGTCGATAATAATCCTAATTAGATTAGGAGTAGTTCTGTTAGCAGCTGAGCTAGGCTACAGCACAAGCTAAAGAATTAATGGTCTCATCAACGATCTAGATAAATACTTCAAATATTCATCTGATTCGTTTGGATCATACATCGTGGCGATGTGATGATCGAATAAATCGCATCAGAGGATAATCATGCAAATCCACTGACGAAAGCCTTTCCTCAGATGAAATTTGAGCGAACCGTACATAGTTCGGGTGTAGGACACTTGAGTGATTGGATATAGGCTAAGTGGGAGATTGTTGGACAGTTATGGCCAATAGCATCACTATTTGTACAGATCATGGTGTTGTTGTACAAATTAACTATGTGACAATGGAAATTGCCCTTTTATCATTTGTAATTGGATTACCTAGATATATAAATCATAGAAGGTCCATATGATTAGTTCCGGATTGAGATGATATGAGACAGTATCAATCCATAAAGGTTTAATCATTAAATATCCCTAGTCGTAGTATTATCGATATTGGACATCGATAATGCGGAATAGACTATTATTGCACTTGTGCGCATTGTGGGAGCATAACCGCATAGTTCTCATATATTTGGGTATAGGATACGCATGCAAGTGTAATAGGAGTTTGTGTTTACTGATGGTACGGAAACAGCTTCGCTCTAGATAGACCCCTCAGAATTCCATTGGTAGTATGACTATGTGTCTATGGAAGTCCGAATCAGGATAGATGTATTTGGTCTTAACCTGAGACTTGCACCGCTAATACTTGCGACAATCAATATACTTTGGTTTTGTTCATCCAGGGCTTTAACAGGTTTTGTGTACGCCTCTTCTGGGTATATAGAGAATCGTAGTGTATTGGGTGTGATGTCAAGACGGAAGTATCACTCCAGTCATAGTGGAGATGATGATCACATAGGATACAAAACTGGTGCTCTTATGTATTACAGTCATCGGGATAATATGACTAGGTCATGATTATCCGATTATAGTGACTAGTTACCAGAGATCCGATGCGGGATCGAAATACACAATACTACGTATACTACGCCTGATATAGATCACATATTCCTGTAAGAATATTTCTGGAGAATTGGGTAGGCACGGTGCTTTGCAAGAAGCCAACCATGTCTTGTAAATCGGTAAAAACATAGTACTAGGTACGTACGTGTTCGGATAGTCCGATGACCGGATTTACTGCCAACATATCCGGGACCTCATGGGTCGCTTCCCGAAGATTCACCGATGACGTATGACTCGCACTTTATTAATCTGGGATTAATTAAAAGTGAGAGAAAATTAATCTGGGATTAATTACGGAGATATTTTATCTGGGATAAAATATTAATTAAAGAGAGAGAACGATTAATTTGGAATTAATCGATAAGATAATATATTCGATATATTATGCGAAATTGGATTTCGACGCATAATTAAAATTAGATTTTAATTCGGGCAAACGAGTTAATTTAGAATTAATTCGTTAGCGACGTCAATAGTAATTTTGCTAGACACAATTATTTAATTAAATTTGATTTAATTACGTCGCGACGGAAAATTCGTTAATTCGGAATTATCAAAGCCAAGCCCGAGAGTGTTTGCGGGCGCACTCGCATTTCGAATTCAAGTGCGGCCCATAAGTCACATCAAGCGTCAAATCATTAGTCACTTTGATTGATGTGATGTATAGTCACTTTGAGTGATGTGACAACTTGTCATTTGAGTGATGGATTGAAGTGCTTGTAGGCTTAAATTGCCTTGACTTTTTGAAAGTGAAAAAAAATGTATTAGATACACAAAATCTACAACTACCAACACTTAACTCGTTCTCTCTTCTTCCTCTCTCTTTGCATCTCACGGCCTTGGGCCAATTTTCCCTCAAAAATCTGCAAATGCCGAGACTTGAAGTAGAAGTAAGATGGTGATTTTTGTTGCAAAAATTACCAAGTGCTAGCACACATTTGGGGTCTTGCAAAGGTGATAGGGAAACCAACTTGTGAGCATGGAATCACCATTCGAAAGCTTGGAGCTTGGACCAAAATTTTGGAGGACAAAAAGCCCACTGCCGAGAGGTTCTAGGAAGGGCACAATGATTTTTGTTCGTTGCATCGCAAAGCCATTCAATGTAAGTATGATTCCGCCATATTTCATTGTTATATTCGCACATGTTTTTTGCTTGAATTGATCCTTGGGACTTAATAGAAACTCAACAGTTTCATCCTTGATGAACTGTTTGTGTTCCATTAAAGAATCAGTGCTTGGAACAGTATTACTCTAATTTTCATCGAGTTTTACTTTCTTCCCACTTTTAGGAAAACCGCATGGAGAGCAACAATTACATTGTTCTCTTATGAGTTGTATAAGTACTATACTTTGGTTTCCCTAGGACAACCTACAAATAGGCACTTATCCGATTTGGGTTCTAGTTTGGTACCATCTAAATATTTAGCGTATGCCCAACATTCCCAAATCTTCAGGAATGAGAAACACGGTTTCTTTCCTGTTCATATCTAATATGAAGTCTGTCTAACAGATTTTCATGGAACCTTATTAAAAATAAGTATTCCACTGTTTAGTGTGTATCCTCAGAAGGAAATTGGTAGCTCAAAGCGACTCATCATTAACCTTACCATGTCCAACAAAGTTCGGTTTGTTTGTTCGAACACACCGTCAAATATATGTGTCCCGAGAGGAGTCCACTGTGAAAGAATACTATACTCTTTCAAGTAATCTTGAAACTCATATGTTTAAGTATTTTACACTATGACCGTAATGTTTTAATACTTTTACCGGTCTGTTTTCTTACTTCGTGTAAAAACTATTTGAATTTATCAAAAGTTTATGACTTGTGTTTCTTAAGATACACATAACCGTAATGCGATGCACTTCTGTAAAGGTTACGAAGTGTTCATATCCACTTCTAGCCTAGCTAGACATTGGCCCACTTACGTCACTATGAACGAGGGCTAACAGATCGGTGGCACTTACACTTTTACCTAGTAAAAGGTGTTCTAGGCACTTTGCCTAATAAACTAGATTCATAGACATCATTTGAATTAGAATCAAATCCGTCCTAGTATCCACTCTTCGAAAGTGTGGATATATGAGTCCTGTTAATGTATCTTAGACGACAATGCCACTTTTAAGTCTCAACAGATTTATAAAGTTTGAGCTTTTGTTTGTCATATTATATGTTTGAGATTCATTTATATTCTAAATATAAATACTGTTATTCACATCTAATGTTCTTATCTCAATATCATCTTTATAAATAAAACACTTAGTGTTCTAGAATATAAAGGTATATCCGCAACGGGTTAAACTAGATACAGAGATAATGTTCATAGTAAAAAAAGATACATTATAACAGTTCCTAATTTAAGTACATGCCCAAAGGGCAGTTCCAAATCTTAGGTTTCTACAGCCAAAACAGCGACTCTCGTCCCGTTTCCAACTCATAGGTCGATCTCATCTGAAGCCAGTCTCCTGCTAATCAGCAGATCCCGCACATCAATACATATATTTATGTACCACATCCAGTATCTAAAATCCAATTTTAAAACCAGCAGTGGACATGTTTATAACAAACATACCTGAAGCCGGAGCCTTGCTCGTCTTCACTTCCTTCATGGGTGCCTTGTCCTTACGGCAGTCACGCTTCCAGTGACCCCGTTTGCCAAAGTTTAGGCAGATACCTTGGGATATGTCTTTTGTCTTCCCAGAAGACTGTGACGATTTTGCCTTTACCCCTTTTCACTTCTCTAGAAGTCTTCGCCAAGCCTAGACCTTTTGGGATGTAGGAGTAAGATGCGCCTTGCGCTTCTTGCCCTTTTGCAAGCTCTGGCTCTGTCTCCTTGAGCATAGCCATTAACTCTCCAAGAGTTTTCTTATTGCAATTAGTACTTCTAAGATCTAAGAATAGATCTATGAAGATCCTTTAATTTCAATATCATGGTATAAGGATCTAATCCTTAGTTTTGACGAAGAAATTTATGAGTCTTTGAGGCAAGCATAAATGATTGAGCACTAAAGTTTTCATCACGATGAGTCTTCCAAAGCTCATGCTCTACTATTTGCCCAACTCTGGGCTTAGGCCCGAGAGGTCGCTCTATTAAATAGAGTAACTCCTCAACTCGCAGGACTATCCTGAGATTCATTTTCTAATATGAAAATTAAAGCCGTAAAAGACATTTTTCACCTAGGATTATGTCCTTTGACGCTAATCTTTCCAGTTATAATGATTGCTATAGTCAAACTATTCAATCAACGATGTTGGGTACAATCAGATGTAATGATTACTATAGTCTAACTATAAAACCAACTATAAATGATCGGTAAAATTCAAATATATTGATTACTATAATCCAATTATATAATCAACTATAAATGAAGTAGTTTGAATACAGTCCAACTGTTTAATTAAAACAACAATTGAATATTAGTCCTGTTAGACATTATGACCCATAGCGTCACAATTTGTAAATGATATTGTATTATTGTACAAAATCAACTATGTGATAATGAAATTGCCTTTTGCCGTTTTGTAAAATTATTTACTTTATATATTAATGGAAAAAGTCCATATGATTAGTTCCGTATTGAGATGATATGAGACAGTATCAATATAAAAGGTTTAATCATTAAATATCCCTAGTCGGAGTATTATCGAGATCGGACATCGATAATGCGGAATAGACTAGTATTGCACTTGTGCGAGTTGTGATGGCACAACGGCATAGTTCTCATATATTAAGTATTGGATACTTATGCAAGTGCGATAGGAGGTTATGTTTTACCGATGGTACGGAAAACAGCTTCGCTCTGGATAGACCCCGTGGAATCCCATTGGTAGTATGTCTGCGTGTCTATGGGAGGCCGCATCAGGGTAGGTGTATATGGTCTTAACTGAGACTTACATCGCTAGTACTTGCGACAATCGGTAAACTTTGGTTTTGGTGGTTCGGGGCTTTAACCGGTTCTGTGTACACCTCTTCTGGGTTATCGAGAATCGTAGTGTACTGGATGTGATGTCAAGATGGAAGTATCACTTCAGACATATGGAGATGATGATCACGCAGGATACAGAACTAGTACTCTATAAAAGGTTGCAACCGTCGGGACAATATGACCAGGTCAGGATTGTCCGATTTAAAGAGACTAGTTGTTTGATATCCGATATATGTTTCGTACGGGGCAGACACATTTCCAGCCCCAGGCCTAACATGTGATCGTCCGATACTGGATCGATGTACGCGATACTACGGTATATACTACGCTTGATAAAGATCTAATATTCCAGTAAGAATATTTCTGGAGAATTGGGTAGGCATGGCGCTTTGCTAGAAGCCAACCTTGTCTTGTAAATCGGTAAAAACGTAGTACGAGGTACGTACGTGTTCGGATTATCTGACGACCGTATTTACTGCCAACATATCCGGAGATCTCTTGGGTCGCTTCCTGAAGATTCACCTATGATGTTTGATTCGAACTTTATTAATCTTGGATTAATTACGGAGAAACTTTATCTTGGATAAAATGCCTTATTAGGAGAGAGATAACGATTAATTTGGAATTAATCGATAAAATAATATATTCGATATATTATTAAATGAAATTAGATTTCGACGCGAAATTAAAATCGGATTTTAATTCGGGCAAACGAATTAATTTAGAATTAATTCGTTAGCGATCTGAATAGTAATTCCGCTAGGCGTAATTATTTAATTCACGTCGCAAGAAATTCGTTAATTCGGAATTAGCGAAACCGAGCCGAAAGTGTTTGCGGACACATTCGTATTTTGAAATGAGTGGGACCCGCGAATCACATCGCGAAGTCTCATTACTTGACACGACTAGTTGATAGATGTATCTAGACACCTTTATGGGATGATACATTGTCTCTATTCTCAATGCAAGTAAGTGGCCATTTAATGAATTTTTTGGAGGGAAAAACCTTTCACGGTTTTTGAAGGGTTTTTAATAAAATTCATTTTGGTAAATGAGATATCATCATTGCTTTCTTTTTTCCTTTCTCACGGTTTTTGAAACAAATAAAAGAGAAAAGAAAATTGAAAAGGCACACTTCCTCTCCTTCTTCTTGCTTACGCGTGAGCTTCATCCATGGCAGAAAAATTGTTTTTTTTCATTCCTCCTTTGCTAGCACAATAAGGGATCAAAGGAGGTGATAGGGAAACATCCTTGGAGCTTGGAGTACTAGTAGATTTGAAGCTTCTACACTGTTGTTCTTGGCCGAAAACATCCACCTTGAAGACTCAAGGATTCTCATCATATTCGTCACAAAGCTTTGTAAGTATGATTCCGCCATGCTTCAAGCTTTGCATGTATGATAATTGTATTTCTATGGCTTTTTTTCTTTGGGACTAATTATAGAAACCGACAATGGTATCATGGAGCCATGTTTAAGCATGAAATACATTAGGGTTAATTTGGGGAAAATTGATTGAAGCATGTTCTTGTGAAATTTGTTGCTAAAGTATGCTTATATGTATGTTATATGATATATTACATGATCAATTTTGAGAAAAATGCATTGGATGATTTTTCCCTAAAATGGTTGCTTTGGCCGAATGTGGAGGTCCTTCCACTAGATTGTAATTTTTCATGAACAAGTTCATTAGATGACTTAGGCATGATTATATGTATGATATATGATGTAATACATGATCAATTTTGAGAAAAATGCATTGGATGATTTTTTCCCAAAAATTGTTGCTTGACCGAAAATGGAAGTCCTTGCAATGAAATGGAATTTTTTGTGTACAAGTTCATTTGATGACTTAAAAATAACGGGTAATAGATTAGTGATTCAATTGGATTGAAAAACAAATCGAACCACAAAAATCCCTCTTGGCCGCCGAATGCAACATGACATGTTAAAGGACTTGATTTTTGTTCAAATAAATGTGGACATATGTTTTGAACAAGTGATGATTAATAAATTAAATTGATGTTTTTGAAATATTTGGTTAATGAATTAATCATGGATTTACACTTTAATTAATTGAATTTTAAAATTGGAATATTAAATTTAATTAATGGGCTTGATTGTATAATTGGGCTTGTATTATTATATTTGGGCATATGGGCTTGGTTGGGCCAAGTAGATTTGAGCCAAAAGGATTGGATCCAATTTGGGCTTAAATCACTCCATTAAGTCCAAATATAGTAAAATGGGCTTTAATGTTTAATTGGGCCTTATGGGCTTGAAATTGATTTTATGGCACTGAGGGTGATTCCTTATTGGGCTTGGTAATTGGGTTTGACCCACATTGACCAAAGCCCAAGCCTTGATAAATCAATTGAAAGCCCATCGGACTTTAATTAAACAAACATTGGATGTTAGTTGGGCTTGGAGACCCAATTAGATTAGATTTAGAATCTAAATCTTTAAAGCACATTAAAAGTGTAAATATTTAATTTGGAATTAAATAAATTGAATTAGTATTGAATACGACTTAAATTGGATTTAACGGGTAGTTTGATATAATTCGTGAATTCGTACCTTATGTACTTATTCTCAAACGAGTTGGAAATCAAACCATTGTTTGAACATTGGATGATCACTTAAACAAAGACTAATTAATTGGATTTGATTGGTTGTAAAGCATGTCTTGATTGAATATATATGCATGTGATGAATGAATAGTGTATATCGGATGGATATTAGAAGGGAAAGGGTAATTTTAGAAATTATTGTAAATTTAGAATTTATAAATTGGACATGCGTGTCCAGCCTTATCTCTTTTATCTCTTTGTATTCTCTTCTCACCTAATTCCCCTCAATGTAAATGAGGTTTCTCTTATTGTATTATGTAATTGGGTAGTAGAAGTAGAATATTGCTAGCGGGGAGAGGAAAGGGAGTGATTTGTTAGGAACAAGTTGTTTTATATATCCATCCGTATATCACTATTAATTTACTTTACGCACTTTATGATGTTTTAGAAGCATGCTTAAGGGTGTATGATGATGAGACCTAACAAAGATAATAAATTGGTTGCCAATTACGCAAAAATCCCTCAATTTATATTAAGCGATTATCCTTCCATTGAATGATTCTTGTCCAAGATCCAAAATTGGCATTGGTTTGTTGGCCAAAGTCAAGACCTTTGTCAATTGAGGATGTACTTGAATCATGAGAGTTTTGTTCCACATCGGTGTCTTGTCCAAGTTGTGATTTGTTGGCCAAAGTCAAGATCACTTCTTGTCCAACGACATTGATTACGAAACTTTCCTTGTCAATGGGTCCCGCTTAACTGAAATCATTAGGTTTGTTGTGCCAAAGCCAAGGCCTAGATGATTCGGAGGATATGGTTAGGAAAATGTATTAGATACATTGGCATAAGTAAATATACATATGTTTTGGACTTGGATGTCCACCTAACCGGATCTAGGAATTGGATGGGATCCAATTGATCTTTGAGATCTACCTAGTTAAATAGCATACAGCTTGTTGGCCAAAGTCAAGGTTGTGTGTTATTTAACGGGATCCTAGCCCACTAGGAAATAGGATTTCCCGAGTTCTCAACAGAGGGTTAGAGACTTGATAAAAATAGTGGGAGGCTAGTATTGAATTTGCAATTTCATTCAGATACTTAGCCTTACGCGTCTTTCAAAATTATTTCGTTTAATTAATTAAAATTAGTTGGACTAATTCATTGTTATTTTTCTTGTAACAGTTTGACTGTACCCATTTTATCGTTAACTAGATAGTTGGACTATCGTAGTTGAGATGGCAAGCAAGGTAAATGTCCGAGACATCATCATGGGTGACAATGTCTTTAAGGGCACAAACTTCGCTGATTGGGAAATGAACCTGAGGATAGTCCTTGGGGCTGAGAGGATGTTGTACACTATACAGACACTCTCCCGCTAAGCCCACTGACCCACTTGAGCTGGAGTTATGGAAAACTCACAGCAATGATTGTGACACAGCTCAGGCTATTATGTTAGCTTCGATGACTCAGCACTTTCGTCGCCAGAATAGGACTTGGATTCTTATAATATGATGGCTAGACTGCGAGATCTCCACCGCTCCAACAAGCGGATGGAAGGTACGAGTTGGTGAAGAAGAAACTCTTCCGCGCCCGAATGACTGAAGGCGCATCAGTTGAGGCCCACGGGGCTCAAATGATCGCCGATATTGATGAGTTGGCCAATATGGGAATAGTCTTGGAGGCTGAACTGACCATAGATTTGATCTTACAGTCACTTCCTGATTCTTGGAAACAAATCATAATCAACTACAAGTTGATGGACACGGATGACTCTCTTGGAGAGCTGTTATCCATCTTGAAGGAGTCTGAAAAAGAACTCCAAAAGGGGGCAAGCGCGAGGCGCACTATGCATCGACCTCTCAGAGGCCAAGGCTCGGCCCAAAGCTACTGGAGGGGTGAGGAAGAAGAAACATAAGAACAAGGGTAAAGGCAAGTTGACAAAAGCTTCTGGGAAGCCAAGGGACAAATCTCAAGATGTCTGCCTCAATTGCGGCAAGAAGGGTCACTGGAAACGTGACTGCCGAATGGGCAAGGGACACATGGAGGATATCAAGGCAGGCAAGGCACTAGCCTCTGGTATGTTTGTTATTGAGATAAATATGACTACTTCTAGTTTTAAAAATTGGATTTTGATTCTGGTTGTGCTGCTCATATATGTACTGATTTGCAGGATCTGCAGAATAGCAGGATGCTGGCATCAGGGAGGTTGATCTACGAGTCGGAAAACGGAACTCCAGTTGCTGTTTTGGCTGTAGGGACTTTTGTTTTGGAATTGCCCTCGGGGCATTTACTTAAACTTTTGAATTGTTATTATATACCTAGTTTGACTAGGAATATCATTTCTGTATCTTTGTTAACCCAGCATGGGTACACTTTTGTATTTAGAAACACTGGGTGTTATTTATATAAAAATGATGCAGAGAAATTTGCACTGCTGTTGCAAATAATGGCCTTTATATTTTGAATATAAATGAATCTCCTAAACATAAAATAACAAACAAAAGGCTCAAAAAGAGTAATCTAAAAGATGAAGCTTACATGTGGCATTGTCGTCTAGGACACATAACAAGACTCGCATATCCACACTTTCGAAGAGTGGGTACTTGGACGGATTTGATCTTAATTCATATGATGTCTGCGAATCTTGTCTTTTAGGCAAAATGCCTAAATCACCTTTTAGTGGTAAAGATGAACGTGCCACAAAACTGTTAGCCCTCGTTCATAGCGACGTATGTGGGCCCATGTCTAGCCAGGCTAGAGGTGGATATCATTACTTCGTAACCTTTACGGATGATGCATCTCGTTATGGTTATGTGTATCTAATGAGACACAAGTCGGAAACTTTTGAGAAATTCAAAGAGTTTCGACACGAAGTAGAAAAACAAACAGGCAAGAGTATTAAGACATTGCGGTCGGACCGTGGTGGCGAATACTTAAGTTATGAGTTTCAAGATTACTTGAAAGAAAATGGTATTCTTTCACAGTGGACTCCTCCTGGAACACCGCAATTAAACGGTGTGTCTGAACGGAGAAACCGTACCTTGTTAGACATGGTAAGGTCCATGATGAGTCACACTGAGCTACCTATATCCTTATGGGGATTCGCATTAACCAGTGCGGTACTTATTTTGAATAAGGTTCCGTCAAAGTCTGTTGAACAGACTCCATATGAGATATGGACAGGGAGGAAACCAGGTTTCTCTTTCCTGAAGATTTGGGGATGCTGGGCATATGTTAAACGTTTGGAAGGTACCAAACTAGAACCCAAATCAGATAAATGCCTTTTCGTGGGATATCCTAAGGAAACCAAAGGATATTACTTCTATCACCCATAAGAGAACAAAGTATTTGTTGCTATACATGCATTTTTCCTTGAGAAGGAATTCCTAGATGCAGTGGTGAGTGGGAGGAAAGTGGAGCTCGATGAAAATTGTAGTGATACTGTTCCTGGCAATGAATCAACGACGGAACATAAACAGACCATCCAGGATGAGTCTGTACCACAATCTTCATATACACAAAGACCGCGTAGGTCGGAGAGAGTCAGGACAGTACCTGAGAGGTATGGGTTCCTGATCTCGCCTCATGTAGATATTAATCTTATTGAGGATAATGAACCGACTACGTATGAGGAAGCAATACAGAATATTGATTCCGCTTTATGGCAAGATGCCATGAAGTTCGAGATGGATTCCATGTATGCCAACCAAGTTTGGACACTGGTTGATGCACCAGAAGGCGTAAAGCCTATTGGATGCAGATGGATCTTCAATAAGAAGACCGACATGGATGGCAACGTACAAACGTACAAAGCTAGGCTTGTAGCAAAAGGGTATCGTCAGCAATATGGTATTGATTATGACGAAATTTTCTCACCCGTTGCCATGATTAAATCCATTCGGATAATGCTTGCAATAGCTGCATATTTCGATTACGAGATATGGCAGATGGATGTTAAAACCGCTTTCCTTAACGGAAACCTTTTGGAGGATGTTTATATGCAACAACCTGACGGTTTTATCGTACCTAGACTTGCAAACAAGGTTTGTAAGTTAAATCGATCCATTTATGGATTGAAGCAAGCATCACGGTCATGGAATCAGCGTTTTGATGAGATCATAAAAGAATATGATTTCGTACAAAACGCTGATGACCCTTGTGTATACAAGAAGGTTAGTGGGAGAGCACTGACTTTTATTGTCCTTTATTTCGACGATGTATTGCTTATAGGTAATGACATTCCCATGCTAACGTCGGTGAAAGCTTGGCTTTCATTAAAATTCTCCATGAAAGATCTGGGAGAGAAGCAGCCTTTATTCTAGGAATAAAGATCTACAGGGATAGATCTAGAAAGCTGCTTGGACTCTCCCAGAGTACATATATTGACAAAGTGTTGAAGCGATTCAACATGGATCAATCCAAGAAGGGATTGATGCTGATGTCACGTGGTATCTTCTGTCTAAGACATGTGTCCTAAGACTAAAGAAGAGAGAGATAACATGAGTCGGATACTGTTCGCCTCGGCAGTCGGATCGATCTTGTATGCCATGATATGTACGCGACCTGATGTGTCATATGCTTTGAGCATGTGCAGTCGCTTTCAGGCCGATCCAGGTGAAGGTCACTGGATGGCAGTTAAGAATATCCTTAAGTATCTTAGACGAACTAAGGATGCTTTCTTAATTTATGGAGGTGGAGAACTTGAGGTGTCTAGGTACACCGATGCAAGTTTCCAAACCGACAAGGACGACTTCAAGTCGCAATCAGGGTACATTTTTGTTTGAATAAACGGAGCAGTGAGCTGGAAATCTTCCAAGCAAGACACTGTTGCTGATTCAACAACAGAAGCGGATATATTGCTGCGTCAGAAGCAGCAAAGAAGGCAGTTTGGATCCGAAAATTCCTAATCGGATTAGGAGTAGTTCCGTTAGCAGCTGAGTCCGTGCCGTTGTATTGTGACAATAACGGGGCTATAGCACAAGCTAAGGAACCAAGGTCTCATCAACGATCCAAGCATGTTCTTCGGCGTTACCATCTGATTCGGGAGATTATACATCGTGGCGATGTAAAGGTCGAGAAGGTCGCATCAGATGACAACATTGCAGATCCACTGACGAAGGCTGTTCTTCAGCAAGTGTTTGAACGACATATACATAGTTCAGGTATTAGATGCTTGAGTGACTGGCTATAGGCCAAGTGGGAGATTGTTAGACATTATGACCCATAGCGTCACAGTTTTGTAAATGATATTGTATTATTGTACAAAATCAACTATGTGATAATGAAATTGCCTTTTGCCGTTTTGTAAAATTATTTACTTTAATATATTAATGGCAAAAGTCCATATGATTAGTTCCGTATTGAGATGATATGAGACAATATCAATATAAAAGGTTTAATCATTAAATATCCCTAGTCGGAGTATTATCGAGATCGGACATCGATAATGCGGAATAGACTAGTATTGCACTTGTGCGAGTTGTGATGGCACAACGGCATAGTTCTTATATATTTAAGTATTGGATACTTATGCAAGTGCGATAGGAGGTTGTGTTTTACCGATGGTACGGAAAACAGCTTCGCTCTGGATAGACCCCGCGGAATCCCATTGGTAGTATGTCTGCGTGTCTATGGGAGGCCGCATCAGGGTAGGTGTATATGGTCTTAACCTGAGACTTACATCGCTAGTACTTGCGACAATCGGTAAACTTTGGTTTTGGTGGTTCGGGGCTTTAACCGGTTCTGTGTACACCTCTTCTGGGTTTATCGAGAATCGTAGTGTACTGGATGTGATGTCAAGATGGAAGTATCACTTCAGACATATGGAGATGATGATCACGCAGGATACAGAACTAGTACTCTATAAAAGGTTGCAACCGTCGGGACAATATGACCAGGTCAGGATTGTCCGATTTAAAGAGACTAGTTGTTTGATATCCGATATATGTTTCGTACGGGGCATACACATTTCCATCCCCAGGCCTAACATGTGATCGTCCGATACTGGATCGATGTACGCGATACTACGGTAACTACGCTTGATAAAGATCTAATATTCCAGTAAGAATATTTCTGGAGAATTGGGTAGGCATGGCGCTTTGCTAGAAGCCAACCTTGTCTTGTAAATCGGTAAAAACGTAGTACGAGGTACGTACGTGTTCGGATTATCCGACGACCGTATTTACTGCCAACATATCCGGAGATCTCTTGGGTCGCTTCCTGAAGATTCACCTATGATGTTTGATTCGAACTTTATTAATCTTGGATTAATTAAGGAGAAACTTTATCTTGGATAAAATGCCTTATTAGGAGAGAGATAACGATTAATTTGGAATTAATCGATAAAATAATATATTCGATATATTATTAAACGAAATTAGATTTCGACGCGAAATTAAAATCGGATTTTAATTCGGGCAAACGAATTAATTTAGAATTAATTCGTTAGCGATCTGAATAGTAATTCCGCTAGGCGTAATTATTTAATTCACGTCGCAACGGAAATTCGTTAATTCGGAATTAGCGAAACCGAGCCCGAAAGTGTTTGCGGACACATTCGTATTTTGAAATGAGTGGGACCCGCGAATCACATCGCGAAGTCTCATTACTTGACACGACTAGTTGATAGATGTATCTAGACACCTTTATGGGATGATACATTATCTCTATTCTCAATGCAAGTAAGTGATGCCATTTAATGAATTTTTTGGAGGGAAAAACCTTTCACGGTTTTTGAAGGGTTTTTTAATCAAAATTCATTTTGGTAAATGAGATATCATCATTGCCTTCTTTTTCCTTTCTCACGGTTTTTGAAACAAATAAAAGAGAAAAGAAAATTGAAAAGGCACACTTCCTCTCCTTCTTCTTGCTCACGCCGTGAGCTTCATCCATGGCAGAAAAATTGTTTTTTCATTTCTCCATTTTGCTAGCACAATAAGGGATCAAAGGAGGTGATGGGGAAACATCCTTGGAGCTTGGAGTACTAGTAGATTTGAAGCTTCTTACACTGTTGTTCTTGGCCGAAAACAGCTCCAAGACTTGAAGCTTCTCTCATTCTTGTTCTTGGCCGAAAAACATCCACCTTGAAGACTCAGGGATTTTCTTCATCATATTCGTCACAAAGCTTTGTAAGTATGATTCCGCCATGCTTCAAGCTTTGCATGTATGATATATGTATTTCTATGGCTTATTCTTTCTTTGGGACTAATTATAGAAACCTACAAGTCCAACTAATATATATAAATATTTTAATGATGAAAAATGAAATGAGCGCGTGTTGGCAAGTATCTAAACGAAATTGCAAATTTAATACTTGCCTCCCACTATTTTTCGGCGAGCCTCTAACCCTCTTTGGAGTACTCGGGAAACCTAGTTTCCCAGTGGGCTAGGATCACGTTAAATAACAAACAACCTTGACTTTGGCCAACAAATTCTATGAAACTTAACTAGGTAGATCTCTAAGATCAATTGGATCCCATCCAATTCCTAGATCCAGTAGGTGGACCTCCAAGTCTGAAACATATATCCAATATATGCCAATATATCCGATATATTCCCTAACCTTTTCCTCTGAATCAACTAAGCCTTGGCTTTGGCTCAACAAGCTTAATGAAACCAGTTAAGCGTGACCTATTGACAGTGGGAAAGCTTCGTAATTGAGGTCGATAAACAAGAAGTGACCTTGACTTTGACCAACAAATCACAACGTGCTTAAGACGTACGATATGGAACAAAACCTTCATGATTCAAACACATCCGCGATGGAAAAAGGTCTTGACTTTGGCCAATAAACCAATGCCAATCTTGGATCTTGAGAGAGAATCACTCAATGGAAGGAAAAACGCTTAATACAAAATGAGGGTTTTTTTCGCGATTTGGCAACCAATTTATTATCTTCAATTAGGTCTCATCATAGACCTTTAAGCATGCATTCTAAAAGCATAATAAGGTGTGAATAAAATAATAATGATATTCGGATGGATATATAACAAACTTTGTTCCTATAACAAATCTCTCCATTTCCTCTCTCCCGCTAGCACTATTCATACTTCTACCCAATTACATAATACTTCTAAAGAAACCTCATTTACATTGAGGGGAATTGGTGAGAAGAGAAATATAATGAGATAAATAGATAATAGGCTGGACACGCAGGTCCAATTTAATAAATTCTAAATTTATTACAACAATTTCCAAAATTGCCCTCACTCTTCTAATATCCATATGATATACATTATTCATTCATACATCCAAGTATTCACACAAAGCATGTTATCAATCAATCTAATCTAATCCAATTAATTAATGTTTGATTAGTGACCATCCAATGTTAAAACAAAGATTTGATTTGCGCGAGTCCATCTCGTTTAAGAATAAATACTCAAAGTACGTATTCTTGAATTATATCGAACTACAATTTTAAATCCAATTTAAATTATATTCAATACTAATTCATATTTAATTCCAAATTAAATAATTACACTTTCAATAGTGCCTTTTAGACTTGGATTCCAAATCCAATCTTAACAGGTCTCAAAGGCCCAATTAGTATCCAATACTATTCAATTAAAGTCCAATGGGCTTTCAATTAATTCTTAAGGCATGGGCTTTGGAAATTATGGATCAAACCCAAGATGCCAAGGCCCAATTAGGAATCACCCTATGCCAAAAATCAATTTAGGCCCATTAGGCCCAATTAAAATATTAAAGACCCAATTATCATATTTGGACTTTATGGAAATGGGTTTAGGCACAATTGGATCCAACCAATTATCTTAAACCAAACTTGGCCCAACCAAGCCCATTAAGCCCAAATACAATAAATAAAATTAACTCATTATTCCAAATTACAAATTAATTCAATTCAAGTGTAATTACCATAATTAATTAATTAATCTAATGCTTCCAAAACACTAATTAATTCAATTAATCATGCTCTACATTTCCAATTCATGTCCAACAAAAATTGAAGCAAAATCAATCTAATAACATGCTACAATGCTCACGGCAATGGCAACAAAATTAACATCCAATTTGATTTCAATCTAATTAAATCAACATCTAAGATTCATTTCATGGCATCAACACATCCAATTGTTAAATTTCAAAAATTATTCATGAGCATTCCTAGGGTGTAATATTCGGCCAAGCATACAAATTGGGGAAAATTAATCTAATCAATTTATCACAATTCCTAAGATGTACAAATCCAATTCAACATCATCCAAGCTCAACCAAACCATCAATTTAAGATAATATATACTCCAAGCATAAAATCCCAAATTTAAAGTCATGAACCCTAGAAATTGAAATCAAACTTAGATCGCTCTGATACCATTGTAAGTGTTCCTAGAACATACTAAGATCGTATAAGAGTGATTTGTGTGTGAATAAAATCAAAAGAGTTGCGGAAAATACTCACATTGATCGGATGAGTTCAAAACTTTTTATGCATTTCGGTGGAAGCTCCAAGCTTTCTTGAGTGTTTCCAACACTTGGGTGAGTCTCCCTTGTTAGTTTCTAATATAGTCCCAAGATCATATTTGAACAATGAAAAGAATCAATACTCAAAGAAGTGAGGCGGAATCACACTTACATTGAATGGATTTTGAAGAAGATGAACACCAATTTCTCTTTGTAGAATTCGGCCAAGGTGGTCCTTTGTTGAAGATGAATGAGCTCCAAGCTTTTGAAATGATTCCAAGCTCCAAGGTTGGTTTCCCTATCACCTTTTATGATCCTTTGATGTGCTAGCACTTGGTAATTTTGCAACAAAATCACCTTCTCCTTTCCTTGTGTATTCTGCCAAAGAGAAGCAAAATGGAGAGAGTTCTTGTTTTGAGAATGGCGTGAGAATCAAGAGAGATGTGGAGTGTGTTGACTTGATTTCTTTTTTATGTATTTGATTTCAAAAATCAAATTAAAGGTTTACCAAATATTTGGTAATAAATCAATCAAGCCATCAACATGTCACTTTAACTTGGAGTGTAAAACAAGTTAAGGTCATTCTCACCAAAACCCATCACTCAAAGTGACAAGTGATGTGACTAGTGATATGACATGTGGGCCCCACTTGATTCGAAATCCGAGTTGGCCCGCAAACACTCCCGGGCTCGGGTTCGCTAATTCCGAATTAATGAATTTTTCGTTGCGACGAAATTAAATCAAATTTAATAAAATAATTATGCCAAGCAAAATAACTATTCATGTCACTTGCGAATTAATTATAAATTAACTCGTCTTCCCGAATTAAAATATAATTTTAATTCCGCATCGAAATCTAATTTCGTTTAATATATCGAATATATTATTTTATCGATTAATTCCAAATTAATCGTTCTCTCTCTTCAAATAGTATTTTATCCTAGATAAAATCTCTCCGTAATTAATCCATGATTAATTATGTTTGAATCATACGTCATCGGTGAATCTTCAGGAAGCGACCCAAGAGATCCCTGGATATGTTGGCAGTAAATCTGGTTATCGGACTATCCGAACACGTACGTACCTCGTACTACATTTTTACCGATTTACGAGACATGATTGGCTTCTAGCAAAGCATCGTGCCTACCCAATTCTCAAGAAATATTCTTAATGGAATATACGATCTTTATCAGGCGTAGTATACGTAGTATTGTGTATTGCGATCCAGTATCGGATGTCACATGCAAGGCCTGGGGCTGGAATAGTGTATGCCCCGTACGAAACATATATCGGATTACAAGAAACTAGTCTCTTTAATCGGATAATCATGACCAAGTCATATTATCTCGGAGAACCAATTGTGTATCCCCGCGTGATCATCATCTCCTTATGACTGAAGTGATACTTCCGTCTTGACATCACACCCAATACACTACGATTCTCAATAAACCCAGAAGAGGCGTACACGGAACCTGTTAAAGTCCTGGATGACCAAAACCAAAACGTATTGATTTTTGCAAGTACTAGCGATGTAAGTCTCAGGCTAAGACCAAATACACCTACCCTGATGCGAATTCCCATAGACACATAGTCATACTACCAATTGGATTCCGTGGGGTCTATCCAGAGCGAAGCTGTTTCCGTACCATCGGTAAACACAACCTCCTATCACACTTGCATAAGTATCCAATACTTAAATATATGAGAACTATGCCGCTACGCTTCCATAACACGCACAAGTGCAATACTAGTCTATTTCGCATTATCGATGTCCAGTCTCGATAATACTACGACTAAGGATATTTAATGATTAAACCTTTATGGATTGATATTGTCTCATATCTTATGATTAGTTCCGGATTAATCCGGAACTAATCATAAGGACTATTATCATTTATATATATATTTAAGTAATCAAATTACAAAATGATAAAATGCAATTTCATTGCTACATAATTAATTTGTACAAAAACCGCAATGTCTTTTACAAATAGTGACGCTATGGGTCATAATTCTCTAACAATCTCCCACTTGGCCTATAGCCAGTCACTCAAGCATCTAATACCTGAACTATGTACATGTCACTCAAACTTTTGCTGAGGAATATCTTTCGTCAGCGGATCTGTAATTTTTTCCTCTGATGCGTCCTTCTCGATCTTCACATCGCCACGATGTATGATCTCATGAATCAGATGGAAACGTCGAATAACATGCTTAGATCGTTGATGAGACTGCGGTTCCTTAGCCTACGCTATAGCCCCGTTATTTTCACAATACAATGGAACGGGCTCAGCTGCTAACGGAACTACTCCTAATCCAATTAGGAATTTTCGGATCCAAACTGCCTCCTTTGCTGCTTTAACTGCAGCAATATATTCCGCTTCTATTGTTGAATCGGCAACAGTCTCTTGGTTGGATGATTTCCAACTTACTGCTCCGTTAATCAAACAAAATATGTACCCGGATTGCGACTTGCAGTCGTCTTTGTCGGTTTGGAAACTTGCATCGGTATACCCAGTTACCTCAAGTTCTCCATCTTCATAGATTAAGAAAACATCCTTAGTTCGTCTAAGATACTTAAGGATATTCTTAACCGCCATCCGGTGACCATCACCTGGATCGGCCTAATAGCGACTACACATGCTCAAAGCATACGAGACATCAGGTCGTGTACATATCATGGCATACATGATCGATCCAACTACCGAGGCGAATGGTATCCGACTCATGTTGTCTCTCTTATCTTGAGTTTTAGGACACATGTCCTTAGATAGAGAGATGCCATGTGACACTGGCAACAGTCCCCTCTTGGACTGATCCATGTTGAATCTCTTCAACACTTTGTCAATGTATGTGCTCTGGGAGAGTCTAAGCAATTTTCTAGTTCTATCCCGGTAGATCTTTATTCCTAGAATAAAAGCTGCTTCTCCCAGATCCTTCATGGAGAATTTTAATGAAAGCCAAGCTTTCACCGACGTTAACATGGGAATGTCATTGCCAATAATCAATACATCATCAACGTAAAGGACAATGAATGTCAGTACGCTCCCACTAACCTTTTTATATACACAAGGATCATCTTCGTTTTGAATGAAATCATATTCTTTTATGATCTCATCAAAACATTGGTTCCAATATCGCAATACTTGCTTCAATCCATAAATGGATCGATTTAACATACAAAACTTATTTGCAAGTCTAGGTACGATAAAACTGTCAGGTTGTTGCATATAAACATCCTCCAAAAGGTTTCAGTTAAGGAAAGCGGTTTTGACGTCCCTCTGCCATATCTCATAATCGAAATATACAGCAATAGCAAGCATTATCCGAATAGATTTAATCATGGCAACGGGTGAGAAAGTTTCATCGTAATCGACACCAAGTCGTTGACGATACCCTTTCACTACAAGCCTAGCTTTGTACGTCTGTACGTTGCCATCAATGTCAGTCTTCTTCTTGAAGACCCATTTGCATCCAATAGGCTTTACGCCTTCTGGTGCCTCAAACAGTGTCCAAACTTGGTTGGTATACATGGAATCCATTTCGAAATTCATGGCATCTTGCCATAAACAGGAGTCGATACCTTGTATCGCTTCCTCATACGTAGCTGGTTCGTCTTCCTCAATAAGATTAATATCCACATGAGGTGAGATCAGAAACCCATACCTCTCAGGTTTTTTCCTGACTCTCTCCGACCTACGTGGTCCTTGTGTATTCGAAGATTATGGTATAGTTTCATCCCTGATGGACTGTTCATGTTCCGTTAAGGATTCTGTGCCAGGAACAGTATCACTCCGATTTTCATCGAGTTATACTTTCCTCTCACTTATCACTGCATTTAGGAATTCCTTCTCAAGGAAAACCGCATGTAGAGCAACAAATACTTTGTTCTCTTGTGGGTGATAGAAGTAATATCATTTGGTTTCCCTAGGATATCCTACAAATAGGAATTTATCTGATTTGGGTTCTAGTTTGGTACCTTCCAAATATTTGACGTATGCCCAGCAACCTCAAATCTTCAGCAATGAGAAACCCGGTTTCTTTCCTGTCCATATTTCATATGGAGTCTGTTGAACAGACTTTGATGGAACCTTATTCAAAATAAGTATTGCACTATTCAATGCATATCCCTAGAAGGAAATAGGTAGCTTTGTGTGACTCATCATAGACCTCATCATGTCTAACAAAGTTCAGTTTCTCCGTTCGAACAGACCGTTTAATTGTGGTGTTCCGGGAGGAGTCCACTATGAAAGAATACCATATTTTTTCAAGTAATCAAGAAAATCATTGCTCAAGTATTCACCACCATGGTCTGACCTTAATGTCTTAATACTTTTGGCGGTCTGTTTTTCTACTTCGTGTCGAAACTCTTTGAATTTTTCAAAAGTTTTTGACTTGTGTCTCATAAGATACACATAACCAAAATGCGATGCATCATCCATAAAGGTTACAAATTATTCATATCCACCTCTAGCCTGGCTAGACATGGGCCCACAAACGTCACTATGAACGAGGGCTAACAGTTCGGTGGCACGTACACTTTTACCACTAAAAGGTGACTTAGGCATCTTGCCTAATAAACAAGATTCGCATACCTCATATGAATTTGGATCAAATCCGTCCAACTACCCACTCTTCGAAAGTGTGGATATACGTGTCTTGTTTATGTGTCCAAGACAACAATGCCACATATAAGTTTAATCTTTGTTACTTACTTTAAGCCTTTTGTTTGTTACATTATATGTTTGAGATTGATTTATATTCAAAATATAAATACAATTATTTGCATCAGCAGTGCAAATTTCCATATCATTTGTATACATAAAACACCTAGTGTTTCTAAATACAAAAGTATACCCACATTGGGCTAACATAGATACAGAAATAATATTCCTAGTCAAACTAGGTACAAAATAACAGTTTATAAGTTCAAGTACACGCCCCGAGGGCAGTTCCAAAACATAAGTGCCCACGGCCAAAAAGGCAACTCGAGTCCCATTTCTAACGCGGAGGTCAATCTCTCATGAGGCCAGTCTCCTGCTAATCCGTAGATCCTGCAAATCAGTACATATGTGAGTACCACAACCAGAATCAAAAATCCAATTTTTAAAACTAGAAGTAGACATGTTTATTTCTATAACAAACATACCTGAAGCCGGTGCCTTGCCCGCTTTGATTTCCTTCATGTGTGCCTTGTACTCGCGGCAGTCACGCTTCCAGTGACCCTGCTTCCCGTACTGCAAGCATACATCTTGGGATTTGTCCTTGGGTTTCCCAGAACCCTTTGACGATTTGGCCTTGCCCTTTTTCTTATGCTTCTTCTTCTTAACACCTTCAGTAGCCTTGGGCCAAGCCCTCGGAGTCTGAGATGTTGAAGCATAGTGTGCCTCATGCTTCTTGCCCTTAAGGAGCTCCTTTTCTGCCTTACGCAGAGTGGACATCAACTCTCCAAGAGTCTGGTCTTGGTTCAACATGTTGTAGTTCATGATGAACCTACTCCAAGTGTCGAGGAGAGACTGTAGGATCAAATCCACTGAAGTCTTAGCCTCGAAGACTATGCCCATCTGTCTGAGCTGCTTAATGTCAGCAATCATATGTGAGACATGATGCTCAACAGACGTACCCTCTGACCTTCGAGCACGGAAGAGCTTCTTCTGCAACTCATATCTTTGTGATCTAAGGTTAGATCAGTGGAGATCATGCAACTTCGCCATCATCTCATAGGGATCCAACACCTTGTTTTGACGACGGAATTGCGGAGTCATAGCGGCAAACATTACCGATTGAGCAGTCGCATTATCATCGCTATGAGTCTTCCAAAGTTCTAGCTCAAGCAACTGATCGGGTCGGGGCTTAAGCCCAATAGGTCACTCTAAAGTATAGAGTAACTTCTCGGATCCCAGAACAATTCTGAGATTCATATCCCAGTCTTGAAATTTTGTTCCATTAAAGACGTTGTCGCCCATGACAATTTCCCTAATGCTCAACTTTCTTGTCATCTTAACCGCAATAGTCCAACTATTCAATTAACGATGTATGGGTACAGTCTAACTGTTACAAGAAAAATAATAATATATTAGTCCAACTAATAAAATAATTGACGAAATAATTTTGAAAGCGCGTAAAGCTAAGTATTTGAACAAAATTACAAATTCAATGCTAGCCTCCCACTATTTTTCGGCGAGCCTCTAACCCTCTGTTGAGTACTCAGGAAACCTAGTTTCCTAGTGGGCTAGGATCCCATTAAATAACACACAACCTTGACTTTGGCCAACAAGCTGTATGATATTTAACTAGGTAGATCTCTAAGATCAATTGGATCTCATCCAATTCCTAGATCCGGTAGGTGGACCTCCAAGTCCGAAACATATATACAATATATATGCCAATATATTTTCCTAACCTTTTTCCTCTGAATCAACTAAGCCTTGGCTTTGGCACAACAAGCTTAATGATTCCATTTAAGCGGAACCCATTGACTTTGGAAAGCTTCGTAATCGATGTCGATGGACAAGAAGTGATCTTGACTTTGGCCAACAATTCACAACTTGGACACGACACTGATATGCAACAAAGCCTTCATGATTCAAACACATCCGCGATGGACAAAGGTCTTGACTTTGGCCAACAAACCAGTGCCAATCTTGGATCTTGAGTAAGAATCACTCAATGGAAGGAAAACGCTTAATATTGTTTAAGGGTTTTTCGCGTAATTGGCAACCAATTAATTATCTTTGTTAAGGTCTCATCATACACCCTTAATCATGCATTCTAAAAATATAATAAGGCTCGAAAATAAAATAATAATGATATACGGATAGATATCGCACAAATTATTCCTAGAACAAATCACTCAATTTCCTCTCCCCGGCTATCACTATTCTTACTTCTACCCAATTACATAATACAATAATAGAAACCTCATTAACATTGAGGGGAATTAGGTGAGAAGAGAATACAAAGAATCAAGAGAGATAAGGTTGGACATTGTAGGCACTGCATTTTTGCATATAAGTCCCTATGATGATCTCATTTGGAGGCACTACCTTTTAAGTCACGGGAAACGGACGTCGGAAGGGGAAATTCAGAATAAGTACGTTATCATATTCATTTCGCAAGTTCACTGTCTTCGTTCGTGCTGTGTCCGTGGCCACCTTCGAATGATTACGGGCGTTTGTGTAGCGTTCGAATCAGCGTTCGAACGGTGTCGGTATTTCTGGTTTTGCTGCTAGCCTCAAACCCCAGCCCAATTAGCCCACCAAAGCCAATAAAACACATCCCAATTAATAAAACACATATTTAACACGTGGGGAATTAAATAAAATATTAATTAAATCATATACCAAATTAAATAAAACATTAAATAAAATCATGCCTAATTAAAATCAATCAACCAATTATATTCCCAATCAAGAATATTTGTATTCCTAACTTAACAAATATTATGCCTAAACAACATAAATTAAATATTGACTTCCTAATTTGAACTAATTTTGTCCCCCCCCCCCCCCCACAATCTTAGGATTTCCTTGTTTGACGCTAAATCAAATCCCCCTTAAATGCCAAATCCCTTTCTTTGTCAAGCAAGGAGTAGCCCTACCCCCTTTGCCTATAAAAACCAACTTCTCCCAACCCTTGCAGGGGCTGACTTACACGTATACAGCAAGAAAAAAAAGCCTATTGATTCACGCATACAGAAAGAAAAAAGACTCTTGATTCACGCATACAGCAAGCAAATATTTCTCTTCTCCTCCGACACCCTTAGCCGAAAATCACAGCCCCATAAACCCCTCTATTGCTAAAAACATTACAACCTGAAACACCACCGAAACAGCCCCCTATACAATAGCACACATCACCATAAAATAGCCCCTATACAACAGCCCCATATCACCGAAATACCTAAAAAAAACAGCCCATAAATCACCAAAACCAGTGACCAACAAAAACTGCACTTTTAATCCCTAAAACAATAACTAAAAATTGCACTTAAAGCCTTTAGAAACACCCAAAAATAGTAGCCTAAAACACCAAAAACGGTGACCAAAATACAGTAGTAAAACAGCAGTGAATCGGAGTCAAAACAGTTTCTTGAGCAGTGGAACAGTGAGGAAAGGTGTGAACCTGTGAACCGGAGGTGTTGCGGAGCATTCCCCCCCTTTTTGACGACTGTGCACCTTACTTCCAAGAGTCGACATACAAGGTTAGACCTGAGGGTACTTTTCCTATTATTTCCATCTATCTTTTTAACTGTTTTATTCATTTTTATCACATGAGAGTCGTTTATTAGTGCATGATTGTGGCCCTTGAAAGAATGAAAAATGTGTCGCCTCTCGTGGTATATAGGATGGAAACCCGGACATAAATTTCATAGCCGATTCCGAATGGACGGTAGTATGATCTGTACTCGGGATATAACTCCACGTACCACTTGAGTACACGGCACATACTTTATTTTATCTTGAGTTGTTTATTGTCGTTATTTAGTTTCTGTATCTTATTTGTTTGAGTAATGGTGAGGTCAAGCGTATGGGCTTAGTAAGTGCGATTAAAGGTCCTCTATTTCGAGGGGTTAAAATCCTTTACCACGATGTTTCACCGCACCGGACGATGTATATTCGTTTGAATGTGAGATGTGTTCAATCAGGTATACGAAGTTCGATATCATTGTTTCTATTTTTATATGCATTATGATGAGATAAAGCGCATGGGCTTAGTAAGTGCGATTAAAGGTCCTCTATTTTGAGAGGTTAAAATCCTTTACAACGATGTTTTGCCGCGCCGGATAATGTATATTCGATTGGATGTGAGATATGTTCAATCGGATACACGAAGTCCGATATCATTGTCTTTAATTTTTATATGTGTATTGTGTTGTTTTCGTATGGGCGTAGTAAGTGCGATTAAAGGTCCTCTATTTTGAGAGGTTAAAATCCTTTACCACGATCCTTTGTCGTGCCGAACGAGGCACATATGATTGGATGGGAATGAGTCCAATCGGATACCTGAGGTCCTACATTGTGGATTTGTTTGTCTATGTATGTGTTGCATGTATCAGGTCTGGTTCCGTTCGAACGCATTCTTGAAAGCCCTACGAACGCGAATCTTATATTTACCATTCGAACGCGTTCTCGAATGCTACGTGAACTCCCACGCATTTTCTTAGTTTCATCATGTATCTGGTCTGGTTCTGTTCGAGCGCGTTCTCGAATGCTATACAAACGCGAACCTTCTGTTTACCGTTCGAACGTGTTTACGAATGCTACACGAACGCGCACACACTGAACTAAGTCCTTTTCATCAGATTTTGTGCATAATTGTCCCTAATAGTTATCACTTCGTATGATGAACCTGATTGCTTCTCTGTATTACGCAAGATTGTGCATTTGTCATTCATTTGTATTCCCCACATGTATGAGTACAATGTGTTTATTAACTTGTATGCTTGCCGTATGTTAATTTATCTTTATGTATGCAAATTGAGACATAGATTATATGCAAATAGGCTGTATGCAAATTGAGACATAGATTATATGCAAATAGGTTGTATGCAAATTCGGACATAGGTTGTATATAAATATGAAGATGTGTTACATGTGAATTTAGATGAACTTTTTGATGTATGCATGCGAACTTAAGAGTAAATTATCCTTGGAAATAAGTGTTACTTAGGCTTGATTAAATTATTGCACAAATCCTTTCATTACAAGTGACATAAGTAAGGGACCATTCCGAACCCAACGGTTTGAGGTCTTCCCTTGCGAGGGGTGAGTGCGGCCTTAAATCTCATTTTCCCGGTTCACACCAGGTGGCGACTCCATTATTCTCCGGTTTAGTCCCCCGCGGGCTACTCCGTACTCCCAACTAGGCCACGAGCCTAGAACAGAATGCGTCACTCAGTTTCTGTGTTCCCACATTCTGGCAACTCCACTGGGGATAGAGAATCGGCCCCGAAATAATGTCTTGTAATATTATGATTTTTGCTTTAATTAATCGTGTCTACTGTGGGTTAAAAAGGGTTTAATCAAAGGCATATTGGTTAAGGCTAGGTGGTGGTTTGGTGTCTTCCTTCATTCACTACCTTTCTATAAGGAAAAGCTGTGAAGGCACATAGATAATCATTTACTTGTAGCCTATTGTGATGAACTAATTTGGAGGACCCGTTGTTTATTCCTGTCACCAAGCGATAAGAGCCTAAGAGGCTAGGGTACTTAAGAGAGCCTCGCTCCACCCTCCATCTGGGGAATCTACAACAGGAAATCCATCTAACAGTTAGTCACACACCATAACCCGTTGGCACGTACTGTAAGGTATAAAAAATGATGCGCTCACTTGGTCGCTCGGACCCTTGAGTGGGGAGACCTAGTTGTGGGTAATCCTTCGCCAGCGAAAGTCTTTGTCTATACTCCCGCAAACCCACACGTAGACCAGAATTGTATGGCCTATAGCAACTATTTCCTTGTGCTTGTGGACCATCCTCATTCGGATGCAGTTGGACTTCTTGTCAGAAAGGCGAACTTATTGGGCCATTTAAACTGGGACGAGTTCGTATCCTATGACAATTGGGCCAAAAGCTTCTGAAATGTTGATGGGCCACTCTCTAGAAATTAATTTTGTATGCTTGTGTTTGGGAACATTATCGTTTGGATCCATTAGGACCTTTTGTCATGAAGTATGGGCTTGTTGGGCCATTTAAACTGGGACAAGAACATATCTTATGATGAATGGGCCAAAAGCTTCAAAAACGCCAATGGGCCATTATATGTTTATGTTTGGGCGCATTATCATTTAGATACGGTTGGACTTCTTGCCATGAGATGTGAATTTGTTAGGCCATTTAAACTGGGACGAGTTCACTCCTATGACAGTTGGCCCAAAAGATCCTAAAATGATGATGGGCCGATTTGTGTGAAAATTTTAATGAGTTGATATATTCCTTGTATCGCATGCATCTCATTCATCTCATGCATACAAATAAAATGGTAACACCCTCTATGTCTATAAAAGACATCATAGATTCCTGTTGGGTTAGGAAAGAGGGAAGACTCACTAAAAGTCCGTTAACAGATATGAGTACATCCGATAACGAGGTATCCCGGATAGATCAATTAGAAAACGATCTCGCCAAAATTACTGAACAGTTGTAAGCCTTGACTACTACTGTGGCTGGTATGGCTGTACCCCGTGCCGGGGGGAATTCTGAGAATGTGAGGTGCGAGGAGCCTCCGGATGGGTTGGGGGATGATATCCCTGCTTTTGATGACGACATGCCAGAGTATGCAACAAGTAGAGTGATTGGGTCTTAGACAGAATTTCAGAAGCTTCGGGATCAGGTTGAAATAGTTACCCGCAAAATGAATGGTAAACATGAAGATTTGTTAGATTATGAGGCAATGACCTTTGAAGAACAGTTGCCAGCTCAGTTCAAGATGCCAGATATGGCTAAGTTCAACGGGAATGGGGATCCGAGGGTTCATCTCCGTCAATATGTGTCAGTTATGAGTTTTGTGGGTTTGACAAAGCGACAGGTACATAAGATGTTTGGAATGTCACTCGAGGGGGCACTGGTGGTATGGTATCACAGCCTTAAGAAGAAAGTAAGGGAAGATTGGAGGGAATTGGCTGATGCATTCCTGAAACAGTATGTCACGAACTTAGAGATAGATCTGTCACTCCGTGATCTGGAGAACACCAGGCAGAAACCGAAAGAAAGTTTCAAGGAGTATGTGGACCGTTGGAGAAGCAAGCTCTTAAAGATGCAGACCAGGCCCTCAGAGAAGGACCAGATAAAAATGATCATCAAGGGCACCAAGCCCTCCATCTATGGGAAGCTAAGGAGGATGACCTCTATGATTACTGGTTTTCGACAGTTGAGGGAAACTGTCATGGATATTGAGGAAGAAGAGGCCGAGAATAGAAAATTCTATGGTCTGAACAGGAGGCCCATTGGGGGGACATCGGTAACAAAGCCCGTTTCTGCTGAGATTGCCGCTATCCGAAACCGGAGATTCTCCAACTTGGGTAGACCTCTGTCCAAGGTATTGGAGAAATTGAAGAGACAAGAGTTCTGAAACCCCTAGAAACCAAACCACTCCCAAACCCTCCACCACCACATCTCAACCTAAACTAATATTGCCAATTCCACCAACAGAAAGGCCACGATACCGAAAACTGTGCCCGACTCCGCCATGAAATCCAAGACCTTATAGACTCCAAAAAGATACCCGACCCTGAAACAGAACTCCTGAACACACACCAAAACCCTTTGCCAAATTACCACTCTGTCCCGCCACCAACCTATATGATAAACTCTGGCCTACCCGAGAACTTTGTCCTCAAATCCTTTGACCTCCAAGCCGTTTGCCTTGGGATTTGGGATAGTAACAGGGAAGATGAAACTGAACATGGGAAGAGTTTCTGGGCAGACTTCTCTATTAGTGATGAAGAAGAAGTAAGGGGAATGACACGCAGCGGGCGTTTCTATAATGATATGGCTGAAAAGGGTAAAGAAGTGTTGACTGAAGGAAGGGAAGTGGCAGAAAATGGGGATAATTCTGAGGGAGATACAGTGCTGCGCCAGTTGAAAAAAAAACCTGGCACAGGTCAGCATCTGGAATTATTGTGTTCATCACATGAGCACATGCAGGCTATGGTTGAAGCCTTGAGCAAAATAGTGGTACCAGAGGATGCTAATCCGGCAATGTTTGTGGTATCAGTACAGAAGGAAATTTTGCAGGCAATCATTTTTTCTGAGGAAGAACTCCCGGCTGAAGGGAGAAACCATAATAGACCTTTGTTCATCAGGGCTGAGGTAAAAGGCAAGAGAACGTCATGTGTGATGGTGGATGACGGCTCGTCCATCAATGTGTGCCCGTTGAAGATTTTGGCAAAGCTGGGTAAGAAAGCAACGGATTTGGACCCCTCCAGTATAACCATCAAAGCTTATGATGACAGCAAACGAGGAGTTGAGGGTACTTTTTTGGTAGTGGTCAAAGTGGGCCCAATTGAGGACAAAGTTGAGTTCATAGTGGTGGACATCCCAGCCATTTTTGCCTTGTTGTTGGGAAGGCCTTGGTTTCATAAGCTTGGGGGCGTGCCCTCAACTCTGCATCAGATGATTAAGTTCCCATATGAAGGAGAAATTGTCACCATCCGAGCTGAGGTAGACAATGTTGTGGCTGCTTTGGAAATACAACCTTTCACGAGGTTCCAAGTGTCGGCAACTTTTAAGGAATTGGTGGATTCTAAGGTAGCTAGGATCATGGGAAAAATGAAGTTCGAGCTGGGTGAGGGTTCAAAACTGCCAGACTTCAGAGGACAGACTACTCGAAGGGGTTTGGGGTACAAATCTGATGAAGAAAAGCTGAAGGTTAAAAAGAAAGGGTTGAAACTGGCAGATTGTTTTGTGAAGGCTTCAGGGTATCAGAGTGAGCCCAAACCAATAGAAGTTAATGGGATTGTGGTGCCTGGTTTCGAGATCTTCCAAGAGATGCTGGGCAAGAAGCTGCTGACCGAAGAAGTTGTGGAAGAAGCAGAGAATTGGGAAGAAGAATTGATGAAGTTGGAGGCCCTGACTCTGGGAGAGGATAAAAAGCCTGAAGAAAACCTGGTTGCAGAGGAAGAAGTGTCTATAGATGAGGAAGACATTTACCTTTCTGATTTGTTTGAATGTACTTCTGCACTATCCAATAATAAAGACATTTCTTTTGATTACTTGCCTAAGTCATTTCCATTTTCTCTACACGAATCAAGCATATTTGATATCAGTTCAGCCAGAACTACTGCATTTAACTTGAGTACATCTGAGAACCCCAAGGAAATTCTGATTGCAAGTGAAGTTACCTCCAAGGAGAGGGAGAAGAAATTAGAAGAAGTATTGGTCAGATATGCCAAAGTATTTGCTTGGTCCTATGAGGACATGCCTGGGGTAGACAGAAGCATTGCCCAGCACACAATACCCACTTATCGAATATGAGGCCAGTGAAACAGAAACTCTGACGGATGAGACCTGAGTGGGCCGAGAAAGTCAGTGAGGAAGTTAAGAAACAGATAGATGTGGGGTTCTTGGAAGTAGTAAAGTATCTGAAGTGGTTGGCTAATATTGTGCCAGTACCGAAGAAATACGGGAAAGTCAGAATGTTTGTGGATTACAGAGATCTCAACAAGGCTTGCCCGAAAGATGATTTTCCTCTACCGCATATAGATGTTCTGGTTGATAGTGCGGCTCTATCTTCTATGTATTCATTTGCAGACGCGTTTTCAGGTTACAATCAGGTGCTCATGGCTGAGGAAGTTAAACACAAGACTGCATTTGTTACCGAGTGGGGTACTTATTGTTACAGGGTAATATCGTTTGGGCTCAAGAATGCGGGAGCTACGTATCAACGGATGGCAACTACCTTATTTCATGACTTGATGCACAAAGAGTTTGAAGTGTATGTGGATGACATGATGGTGAAATCAGAGACAAGAATTGGGCATATAGAAGCACTGGAGAGGTTCCTTCAGAGAGTTGACAAGTACAACCTGCGGCTGAACCCCAAGAAATGTGTGTTTGGGGTAACATCAGGAAATTTGCTGGGGCATACAGTGGGAATGGGAGGAATTGAGGTAGACTCTGAAAAGATCAAAGCAATCACAGAGATGTCAGCATCGAAGACTGAGAATGAGGTCAGAGCATTCCTGGGGAAGATTCAGTACATCAGTGGGTTCATCACCAAGTTGACGTCAGTGTGTGAGCCTATTTTCAAACTGTTAAGAAAAGATCAACCGGTAAAGTGGAATGAGCAGTATCAACAGGCTTCGACAAGATCAGAGAGTACTTGGTAAAGCCTCCTGTGTTGAAACCTCCGAGATTGGGCAGACCTTTGATATTGTATTTGGCCATAGAATCAGAAGCACTGGGGGCAATGATGATACAGGAAGATGAGACAGGGGTAGAACATGTTGTTTACTATCTGAGTAAGAAGATACTTCTGTATGAGGCTCGATATCAGGAAGTAGAGAAGATCTGTCTTGCAGTGGTATGGGCTTCCTGAAAATTGCGGCATTACTTCCAGTCTTACAAGATCCAGGTAGTGGCAAAGGAGAATCCTCTGAAATATCTACATTCAGTGCCTTCGCTAGTGGGGAAATTAGGCAGATGGTTAGTATTGCTAACAGAGTTTGACATTCAGTATCTCACCACCAAAGTGATCAAGGGGCGAGCAGTAGCAGAGTTTCTGGCGTTGCAACCTATTGAAGGGGACCAGTATAAGTTTGAATTTCTCGATGAAGAGATCTGAGCAATTACAGTTCAGAGATGGAAAATATATTTTGATGGAGCAGTGAATTACAAGGGAGCCGGAATTGGGATTGTGATAGTGACTCCCGAATGAGAGACCTTGCCTTTGGCCAAAAGGTTGACATTCAGAGTAACAAACAACATGGCCGAGTATTAAGCATGTGTTTTTGGTTTGACTACATTGATAGCCTTGAAGGCCGAGAGTGTGGAAGTCTACGAAGATTCTATGTTGGTAGTCCAGCAGATGCGAGGAGAATGGGAATTGAAAGAAGAACAGTTGAAACCTTACCTTTTTTACCTCATAAAGTTGGCATAGGTTATCCCCGATTGTAAGTTTTAACACTTTCCAAGAGAAGAGAATCAGATGGCAGATGCATTGGCTACACTTGCAGCGACTTGGGAAAATCCAGAAAAGTTAGTGATGAGACCGTTGATATTGACAACAGCAAGAGAACCTGTTTATGAGATAGAGAGAATTCTGGAAATAGAGGTCGATGACGGTAAACCTTGGTATTATGACATTCAGAGGTATCTGGAACATGGGGAACTCCCAAAGGGAGCAGGCAGAAAAGATAGAATAGCCATTCAGAGGTTAGCTTCCCAGTATGTGATTTTGAAAGGGGAACTGTACAAGAGGCAAGCAAACGGTATTCAGTTGAAATGTGTGAGAAAAGAAGCGGCTCAGCAGGTAATGGAAGAAGTACACGCCGGGGTATGTGGTCCGCACATGAACGGGTTGAATATGTCCCGCAAGATAGTGAGACAAGGTTTTTACTGGTCAACCATGGAGACAGACTGTGTAAAGATGGTAAAGCACTCTCATAATTGTCAGGCACACGATAATTTGAATCATTTTCCGCACACAGAGTTGCATGGGCTGTCAGAGCCGTGGCCCTTCACAGCATGGGGAATTGATATGATTGGAGAGATTCGACCGAATGCATCGAATGGGCATCGTTTCATAGTAGTGGCAGTAGATTACTTCTCAACGTGGGTGGAAGCCGAATCATTCCGCAATGTTACAGCAAGGCAGATGGTAAAGTTTATAGCTCAGAATCTCATTTGTCGGTACGGTATGCCGCATCATGTAGTGACGGATAACGGAGTTCAGTTCCAGGGAGAAACAAAAGCAATGCTACAGAAATACGGGATAGGCCATCACAAATCATTTCCGTACAGGCCGTAAGCAAATGGGGCAGTTGAGGCAGCCAACAAGACTATAAAGATGATTTTAGCCAAGATGACAGAAAACTGCATATATTGGGCTGAAAAACTACCGTATGCTTTGTGGGGGTATAGAACATCAGTAAGAACAGCAACATGGGCCACGCCTTACTCTTTGGTCTATGGAATGGAAGCAGTATTGCCAGTGGAAGTGGAAATACAGTCTATGAGGGTATTAGCAGAGGCAGAGTTACCGGAACAAGAATGGGCCGCACAGAGGTTTGATCAGTTAGTACTGCTGGATGAGAAGAGAACGAAGTATTTGTATCACATGCAGTTGTATCAGAAGAGACTAGCCCGAGCATTCAACAAGAAGGTACGCCCTACCAAGATCAGAAAGGGCGATTTGGTACTTAAGCAGTCGAGGCCGTCGATGACAGATCCGAGAGGAAAGTTCAGACCTAACTGGGAAGGACCTTACATAGTGTAGAAAGTAATGGGAAATGGAGCAGTGAGAGTGTCAGACTTGGAAGGGAATGAGTTCACCGAGCCGAACAACGTGGACAGATTGAAGCAGTATTTTGCCTGAGAAAAAGAAGACTTGGCAGAAGGCATAACCCGACGAGATAAGGTAAATCATGCATGCATGCATACACGTAACATATTTTGGCATTCTTTTTGTGTTTGTTTTGTATTCACAGGTTTTGAAGAAGAAAAAAGAAGGCGGCAAAGAAAAGCCAATTAGAAGCATCAACATACCAGCAGCAGTTTCGGGATGCGTCCAGGGGGCGAGGCCCACATCAATACTAGCAGCAGTCTTGGGGATGCGTCCCGGGGTTGAGGCCCACGTCAACACATATACCACTTGCAGTTATTGGGATGCGTCCCAAGATCGAGGTCCATCACATCATCAGTTTCGGGATGCGTCCCAGGGTCGAGGCCCACACATTGGCAACGTTATCAGGATGCGTCCCAGGGTCGAGGCCCCGAATGTCGGTTGCAGTTATCGGGATGCGTCCCAGGGTCATTGGCCCCCTGCATCGTTAGTTTTGGGATGCATCCCCAGGGTCGAGGCCCACATTTTGACAGCGGTATTGGGATGCATACCAGGGTTGAGGCCCCCATTGTCGGTTGCAGCTATTGGGATGCATCCCAGGATCGAGGTCCACTGCGGCATCAACTCAGGTCGAGGCAGCAGGCAAATCAGATGGCAGCTGACGAGCCAGGTAAGTGAAAATGCATTGCATAACTTTGATAGGATTGTCACTGTTACATATTACACAAGTCTCATCAAAGTGGGGGCGACTGTAGGAACTGCATTTTTGCATATAAGTCCTTATGATGAGTCTCATTTGGAGGCACTACCTTTTAAGTCACGGAATTCACGGGAAACGGATGTCGGAAGAGGAAATTCAGAATAAGTACGTTATCAGATTCATTTTGCAAGTTCACTGTCTTCGTTCGTGCTGCGTTCATGGCCACGTTCGAACGATTACGGGCATTCGTGTAGCGTTCGAATCAGCGTTTGAAAGGTGTCGATATTTCTGGTTTTGCTGCTAGCCTCACACCCCAACCCAAATAGCCCACCAAAGCCCATAAAACACATCCCAATTAATAAAACACATATTTAACACTTGGGGAATTAAATAAAATATTAATTCAATCATATACCAAATTAAATAAAACATTAAATAAAATCATGCCTAATTAAATAAATCAACCAATTATATTCCCAATCAAGAATATTTATATTCCTAACTTAACAAATATTATGCCTAAACAACACAAATTAAATATTGACTTCCTAATTTAAAATAATTTTGTCCCCCCCCCCCCCCTTCAATCTTAGGATTTCCTTATTTGACACTAAATCAAATCCCAATTAAATGCCAAATCCCTTTCCTTGTCAAGCAAGGAGTAGCCCTACCCCCTTTGTGATGTGATCCTAGCATAATGAATCGATTTCGTTTGTTTAGGCTTATTTATTATTTATTTTCATATATGGAACCAATGTAGATGTCTGTTTTTATTTATTATTTGGGTTAGTTTATTTTATTTATTTGTGGGTTCAAACTGGGTTTGAGTATGTTACTATTTAAACTCAAAAACACCTCTTAATGAAGGACCCAATTTTATGTGCGTGAATAGTACTTTTTCTTGAGATTAAGAAAATTTTATCATCGTTCAGTGATTGAACAAAGACTTATCAAAGGGTTGGCATCCTTTGTGGCGTCCGATTTGCTGGAAAAATTCATCTGAGGCTATCTCCAAGGGTTTTCAACGACAGGTTCTTTGGGGGTTTACGGGATCTTGGAACGGGTTTCGTCTTTCTCGTATCCGGTTTCATATCAATTGGTTATCAGAGCCAGATTTCAGGTCTGACTTTTATATTTTTAATTTTTTTTTCTGTTTCTTCTTTGTTTCTTTCGTTCTCTCAAATCTTGTTTGCGTTAGTGTCGTTGATTAAAAAAATAATAAAAAAAAAAACAACAGTATCTTTCTTATTTTAAGTTGAGTTTGCGTCTGTTAGTATCAAAAAAAAAGGGGCAAAAGCAATTTGTTCATTAAAGTGTTTGTGTCAGCCATATTAAAGTGTTTTTGTTCCTTGGCTTACATTGTTAGTGTCAAAAAAATTAAATCACGCCTGACACTCATTGAAAGCAAGTCTCCTAAGGTTGGAGTTTGCCAATTTACCTGGTTCAGCGTGTGAAAAAAAAAAGTAGCTAATCGTAAAAAAAAAAAGCGAAATAAGAAAAGTTCGATCAATTACCTTGTGTGTTAAGTTGTGCTAAGGATGCCTTAGTGTTCCTTAATCGAAAAGGAAATTTTTGGTTGAATTTATCATTGATTTTGAATCTGATTTTTATTTTATTTTTTTCAATCTTCTGTGATCTTTTTAGTTTTATTTAGTCCTATTTTAAGTATTGTCTTTGTCTTTATCATTTTTTTAGTATTTTCTTTCTTCTTGAGTTTGTTTTGTCAAGAAGACCAGTGTGTTGGTTGATATTATGGGACAACCAAGAGATAATATCTTCTGTACTAGAGTATTTGTGAAAGATGAGGTGTGTAGTGTGATTATTGATGGGGAACATTGGGCTAATTTAGTGAGTACAAATCTCGTGGAGAAATTGAAGTTGCCATTGTAAAACCATCTTAAGCCTTATATATTACAAGTTTTACCTAATTGTGTTGCGGCTAAGGTGGAGTATCAAATTATGGTTGCATTTTCTACTATAAGGTTTCATGATGAGGTATTATGTGATGTGGTGCCTATGCTTGACTTGTTGGTTATTATCTAGGTCCCAAGATCAAACAAGACATGAAAACAATGTGTGAACACATCAACGGAGGTAGCGGAATACTCACATCGATCGGTTGAGTCGATTTGGAGACGAATCAAGGCCAAAAAGCCACTGCCATAGGCGCACAAATGATGCAGTTCACTGCCTCCAAAAACAGAATTTTGAGATGACAAACGGAGCTCCAAGCTTCGTCGAACGGATCCCGGCTCATGGGTGAACCTCCCTACCACCTTCGCAAGTCTCGTAAGTGTGCTAGCACTTGAATTTTTACCATAAAAATCCACTCTTGCCTCCCTCATCCTCACGGTTTTTGTGTGAAACCAGTGAGTGTTTATTTTGCCCATTTGGGCGTGAGCCAAAGAGAGAGTTAGGAGAGAGAGATGTGTGTTGACTTGTATATAAGTTGTAAAAGCTTTTGATTATATATTTTCCTAAAATAATAATCAATTTCCATTTAATTTTATCCAATAAATTAAAATGAATTTTGGAGCCAAAAACCAAAAGGTTTTCCCTCCACTAGCTTTCACTATTCATGTCAACTCCATCACTATTCACATCAAGTCACTTTAATAAAGTGATGTAAGTCTTTCAATCAATCAATCACATCAATCAATCACATCACTCAAAGTGACATTTGATTTGACGCTTGATGTGACGAATGATTTGACGCTTGATGTGACGAATGATTTGACGCTTGATGTGACTTGCGTTGCCGCACTCGAATTCAAAATACGAATGCGCTCGCAATCACACTCGGGCTCGGGTTCGCTAATTCCTAATTAGCGATTTTTCCGTCGCGTCGTAATTAAATGATTACGCCTAGCGAATTCACTATTCACGTCGCTAACGAATTAATTCTAAATTAATTCGTTCGCCCGAATTAAAATCTAATTTTAATTCCGCGTCGAAATCTAATTTCGTTTAATATATCGAATATATTAATTTACCGATTAATTCCAAATTAATCGTTATCTCTCTCTAGACGATATTTTATCCTAGATAAAATATCTCCGTAATTAATCCAGATTAATTTTCTCTCTCTTCTATATAATCCCAGATTATTTAAGAGTGCGAGTTATGCGTCATCGGTGGATTATCGGGAAGCGACCCATGAGATCCCCGGATATGTTGGCAGTAAATACGGTCGTCGGAGTATCCGAATCACGTACGTACCAAGTACTACGTTCTACCGATTTACGAGACAAGGTCGACTCCTAGCAAAGCACCAAGTCTTCCCAATTCTCCGGACATATCCATATAGAATATACAAGGATCTATATCAAGCGTAGTATACCAATTGTATTGTGTATATCGGCCCAGTATCGGATAGTCACGTGCTAGGGCTGGGGCTGGATAAGTGTCTGCCCCATCCGAAGCACATGTCGGATGTCTGGTAACATAGTCTCTATAATCGGATATTCATGACCTGGTCACAATATCCCGATTGGTTGCGCAACACTCAAGAGCACTAGTACCGTATCCTGCGTGACATCATCTCCACTATGACTGAAGTGATACTTCCGTCTTGACATCACACCCAATACACTACGACTCTCTGATAAACCCAGAAGTGGTGTACGCAGAACCGGTTAAAGCCCTGTACCACCAAGACCAAAGTCTATCGATTATCGTAAGTATTAGCGATGTAAGTCTCAGGTTAAGACTATACACACCTACCTTGATTTCGGCCTCCCATAGACACATAGTCATAATACCAATGGGATTCCGAGGGGTCTATCCAGAGCGAAGCTGTTTCCCGTACCATCGGTGAAACACGACCTCCTATCGCACTTGCATAAGTATCCGATACTTATATATATGAGAACTATGCCGTTGTGCCCTCACAACGCACACAAGTGCAATACTAGCCTATTCCGCATTATCGATGTCCAGTCTCGATAATACTCCGGCTAGGGATATTTAATGATTAATCCTTCGGGGACTGATACTGTCTCATATCATTCTCAGTCCAGGAACTAATCATAGGGACCTCTCTTCATTTATATATCTATGGTGATCTAATCACAAATGATGAGAGTGCAATTTCCTTGTCACATAGTTAATTTGCTACAACAACACAATGATCTGTACAAATAGTGACGCTATGGGTCATTTTGTCCAACAATCTCCCACTTGGCACGTAGCGAGTCACTCAAGTGTCCCACACCCGAACTATGTACGGTTCGCTCAAATTGCTGAGGAAAGGTTTTCGTCAGCGGATTTGTTTGATTATCGTTTGACGCGATTTATACGATCATCACATCACCACGATGTATGATCCGAACGAATCAGATGATATAGAGGTATATATCTGGATCGTCGATGAGACCTTTAATTCCTTAGCCTGTGCTGACGCCTAGCTCAGCTGCTAACAGAACTATATCTAATCTAATTAGATTTATTTTCGATCCAAATAGCTTCTTTTGCTGCCTCAGCTGCAGCAATAATCCGCATTTGTTGTTTATTCGGCAACAGTTATCTTGCTCGGAATATTTCCAGCTCACTGTCCCGTTATTCAAACTTTATAGTACCGCAGTATTTAATTGTTTGGAAACTTGCAGCAGTGATCCCAGTCACTTCAAGTTCTCCTTCTCCATAGTTTAAGACAACATCTTTAGTTCTCTCAGATACTAACAGATGTTCTTAATCTTTAATCCAGTGACTATCACTTGGATTGACCTGATCGTGACTCCATATGCTCGAAGCGTATGAGACACCCTATCAAGTACATTTTAAATGTACAATTTCCCAGAGAGTGTTAACAACTCCAAATCTATCCCAGTAGATCTTTATTCCTTGAATAAAGGTTGTTACTCCCCAGAATTCTACGGAGAATTTCTATTGAAAGAATATCTATGAAAGCCAAGCTTTCACCAATTGCTTTATGGGAATTTCACTGTCAGTGCGCTCTCCACTAACCTCCTTATATACACAAGAATTATTTCGTTTTGAATCAAATCATAAACCATTATGATTACATCAAAACGTAAGTTCCAATAACCTTATGCTTGCTTCAATCCAAACATGGATCGAATAACCCGCAAACCTTGTTTGTCGGTTATACAAAATCGTCAGGATGTTGTAAGAATCCTCCAAGAGGTTTCCTTTTCAGGAAAGCGATTTTGATCTACAACTGACACATTTCATAAATGAAATATACAGTTATCTTCAAGCATCTTCAAAATGGATTTACCATGGCAACAGGTAAAAGGTTGAACCGTTATTAACACAATGTTGATAACGATACCTTTCCGTCAAAAGCCCAGCTTTGTACGTTGGTATGTTGCCTTCCATGTATGTCTTCCTTGAAGACGTTTAATGTACCAATAGGCACAATGCCTTGTGGTACAACAACTAGTATCCAAAATAGTTGTTATACATGGAATCCATTTCGGACTCATGGCACTTTGCCATAACAGGGAGTCGATACCTCGTATCAATTCCTCAAAACGTAGTCGGATAGTACACCTCCATAAGATTGACATCTTTATGGGGTGAGATCAGAAACCCATACCCTAGGTTGTTTTCTGACACTATCTGATCTACTAGTTTTTTGTGTATTTGAAGATTAATGGTATAGATTCATCATAGATGAACTATTTGTGTTCCATTAAGGACTTCGTGCCTTGAACAGTATTACTACTGATTGATTTCATCGAGTATCACTATCCTCCCACTGACCACTGCATATCGGTATTCCTCTCAGGAAAACCGCATGGTGAGCAACAATCACATTGTTCTCATGTGAGATTTATAAGTACTATACTTAAGGTTTCCCTTAGGATAACCTATATTGGCACTTATCCAATTTGGGTTCTTAGTTTGGTATCATCCAAACGTTATGCCTGGCATACCCAAATTATCAGGAATGAGAAACCCCGTTTCTTTCCTGTTCATATCCTATATGATATCTGTCAAACAGATTTATATGGAACCTTATTCTAAATAAGTTTTGCACTGTTAATACATATCCTATTGAAGGAAACAGTAGCTCAGAGCGACTCGTGATAAACCTTATCATGTCCAACAAAATTCGGTTTAGTTCGGACACACCGTCTAACTGACGTGTCTCGGGAGGAGTCCTCATATGAAAGAATACCGTACTCTTTCATTTACATATGAAACTTACTGCTTAAGTATTTTCCATTACGGTCTTATCGTGGCGGAATAATACTATAGCCGATCTGTTTATTTACTTCGTGTCGAAACTTCAAAAGTTTCCGATCTGTGTTCTTCAAAAGAAACACATAACCACAACGTGATGCCACATCCGTTAAGGTCACGAAATATTCATGTTCACATCTAGCCTAGCTAGATATGGGCCCACTTACTTCACCATGAATAGGGCTAACAGATCGGTGGCCCTTTTACTATTACCAAGTAAATAGTATTTTAGGTATTTTACCTAATAAACTAGATTCGCAGACCTTATTTGAATAGTCAAATCAGTCCTAGTACCCACTCTTCAAAAGTGTGGATATACGAGTCTTGTTTAATTGTGTCCTAGACAACAATGCCACAAATAAGTCTCTATTGATCAAATCAATTTGAGCTATTTATTTGTCATTTTATATGTTTGAGATTTTATTTATATTCAAAATATAAATTCTGTTATTTACATCTAATGTATTTATCTCAGTATCATCTTTATATAATGAAACACTTAGTGTTCTAGAATATAAAGGTTTTATTCCGCATCGGATTAAACACTGATATAGAGATAATGTCTCTAGTCAAACTAGTTACATAATAACATTTCCTAATTTAAGTACATACCCAAAGGGTAGTTCCTAAACTTAGGTATCTACGGTCGAAACAGCGACTTTCGTCCCGTTTCCGATTCGTAGAGAAATCTCGGCTTGAAGTCAGTATCCAGCTCATAGCGGATTCTGAACATCAATACATATATTTTATGTACCACACACTAAGTATTTAAAATCCAATTTCAATACTAGTAGTGAACATAACTTTGACAAATATTTTTAAAGTTAGAGCCTCGCCCTTTCTTTAATTCCTTCGTGTCTTCCATATCCAAATGGTAGTCACTTTGGGATATGTCAATTATCTTTTCAATATTTCACAAACCTTTGGCCAAGCCTTGGGTTTTAGAATATCGAAATGATGTGCACCTTGTGCAACTTGCCCAATTGCAAACTTTGACTTTAAAATAGATTTATTGTCAAGTATATTAAATTAAGCACTAAAGTCATCATCACATAAATCTTCCAAAGATTTTATGCTCTACTTATTTGCTTAATTATGGGCCTAGATATAACAAGTTATTTTATCCAATAAAGTAACATATTATTGATTCCCAATGAAAATTAAATCATTTAAATATTCAACTTTTCAAATCCTTTCTTGATTTTAATAGTCTAACTATTTAATCATTTTAATAAAGGTACTATTTATTATAATGATTACAATAATCCAATTATTTAATCAACTATAATCTTAATATTGATTACTATAATCCAATTATAAAATCAACTATAATTTTAATATTATATATTGATTACTATAATCCAATATAAAATCAACTATCATTTTAATTCAATTATATTGATTACTATAATCCAATTATAAAATCAACTATATATCGAATGAGTTTGTATATAGTCCAACTATATATATTTTTAAAACAACATAAAATATTAGTCCAATTAATATTTTTGATTAATATGACGAGTAAAATATAGATGAGCGCGTTTAGCGAGTATTCGAACGAATGTTGCAAAATCAATACTTGCCTCCCACTATTTTTCGTCGAGCCTCTAACCCTCTGTCGAGTACTCGGGAAACCGTGTTTCCTAGTGGGCTAGGATCCCGTTAAATGTCACACAATCTTGACTTTGGCCAACAAATTGTATGATAATTAACTAGGTAGATCTCGAAGATCAATTGGATCTCATCCAACTCCTAGATCCAGTAGGTGGACATCCAAGTCCCAAACATATATCTAATATATGCCTATATATCGAATATATACCCTAACCTTTTTCCTCTGAATCAACTAGGCCTTGGCTTTGGCACAACAAACCTAGTGATCCCAGTCAAGCGCGGACCCATTGACATGGAAGCTTCGTAATCAATGTCGATGGACAAGAAGTGGTCTTGACTTTGGCCAACAAACCACAACTTGGACACGACACCGATATGGAACAAAGCCTCGTGATTAAAACACATCTTCGACGGACAAGGGCTTGACTTTGGCCAACAACCCCTGCCAATCTCGGATCTTGAGCAAGAATCACTCAATGGAAGGAAAATAAACGCTTGATATTTATTGAGGGATTTTCGTGTGCAAATTGGCTACCAATTTAATTATCTTTGTTAAGGTCTCATCATCATACACCCTTAAACATGCATTCTAAATACATAATAAAGCGAGTATGAAAATAAATAATAATGATATGCGGATGGATACTTAACATTGATCCTAGATCAAATCTCTCCCTTTCTCACTCAAGCTAGCACTTGTATTACTTCTACGTTACCACTACACTTCTAACTAAAGAACCTCATTTACATGGAGGGGAATAGGTGAGAAGAGAATACAAAGAGAATGAAGGTGATAAGGCTGGACACGCAGGTCCAATTTAATAAATCGAATTTATTACAACAATTTCTAAAATTGCCCACCCATCTAATATCCATCTGATATACATTATACATACAACACAACCACGTATTCACACACATAAGCATGCTATCAATCAATCTAATCAAATTAATTAATCTGATAATTAAGTGATCATCCAATGTTCAAACAACGATTTGATTTTGTTCGAGTCAAACTCGTTTTTGCGAATAAGTACTCAAAGTACGAATTCTTGAATTAAATTAAACTACATCATTAAATCCAATATAACATGTATTTAACTAATCACTTATTCAATTCCAAATTAAATATTACACTTTTATTTAATAAACCTTTTACGATTTAAATTCCAATTTAATCGTAACGCGTCTCAAAGACCGATTAACGTCCAACGTCAATTCAATTAAAGTCCAATGGGCTTTTAATTGATTTCTTAAGGCGTGGACTTTTGGTCAACTCGGGTCAAACCGATAACCAAAGTCCAATCCGGGATTTACCCCATAAGCCCATAAATCAATCTTGGCCCATTAGGCCCAATTAAACTTTAAAGGTTCATTAAGTCGCATTTGGGCTTTATGGTTGTGGTTTTGGGCCCAATTAGATCCAATCCATTTGGCCTAACCCAACTTGATAAAATCAAGCCCAATAAGCCCAATTACAACATTAAAGTCCAATTTCCAAAATTAGGCCCAATTAATTAAATATACAAAATCCAATTTCATATTCAATTAAACTAAAGTGTATTACATGATTAATCAACTAAATCTATATTTCTAAAACACCATATTAGTCCAATTCAAGGGCATACTCCCAATTCATTCGGCCAACATGAGAATTTTGGGGATTTATGTTCAATTCAAAGTACAATCCAATTGACCATAAATTAACAATCATCATCCTACATGATTCTAAAACATCCCAATGAATCAAAACCAAAAAATTCCAAGGATTCAAAATCACCAACACATTCGGCCAAGTGACAAAAATTGGGGAAAATTATTCCAAATCAATTTTCAACAAATTGGTGCAACCAAAATGCAATTAGACATGTTATAAGCATACTCAAACAATCAATTTATTCAAATCATGCTCAAAACAAATTTACCCAAATTTTAAGCCCTACAATTTCATGCTTGAACCTATAGCTCTTGATGCCATTGTTGGTTATTATCTAGGTCCCAAGATCAAACAAGACATGAAAACAATGTGTGAACACATCAACGGAGGTAGCGGAATACTCACATCGATCGGTTGAGTCGATTGGAGACGAATCAAGCCAAAAAGCCACTGCCATAGCGCACAAATGATGCAGTTCACTGCCTCCAAAAACAGAATTTTGATATGACAAACGGAGCTCCAAGCTTCGTCGAACGGATCCCGGCTCATGGGTGAACCTCCCTACCACCTTCGCAAGTCTCGTAAGTGTGCTAGCACTTGAATTTTTACCATAAAAATCCACTCTTGCCTCCCTCATCCTCACGGTTTTTGTGTGTGAAACCAGTGAGTGTTTATTTTGCCATTTGGGCGTGAGCAAAGAGAGAGTTAGGAGAGAGAGATGTGTTGACTTGTATATAAGTTGTAAAAGCTTTTGATTATATATTTTCCTAAAATAATAATCTTTCCATTTAATTTTATCCAATAAATTAAAATGAATTTGGAGCCAAAAACAAAAGGTTTTCCCTCCACTAGCTTTCACTATTCAGTCAACTCCATCACTATTCACATCAAGTCACTTTAATAAAGTGATGTAAGTCTTTCAATCAATCAACACATCAATCAATCACATCACTCAAAGTGACATTTGATTGACGCTTGATGTGACAATGATTTGACGCTTGATGTGACGAATGATTTGACGCTTGATGTGACTTGCGTGCCGCACTCGAATTCGAAATACGAATGCGCTCGCAATCACACTCGGGCTCGGGTTCGCTAATTCCTAATTAGCGATTTTTCCGTCGCGTCGTAATTAAATGATTACGCCTAGCGAATTCACTATTCACGTCGCTAACGAATTAATTCTAAATTAATTCGTTCGCCCGAATTAAAATCTAATTTTAATTCCGCGTCGAAATCTAATTTCGTTTATATATCGAATATATTAATTTACCGATTAATTCCAAATTAATCGTTATCTCTCTCTAGACGATATTTTATCCTAGATAAAATATCTCCGTAATTAATCCCAGATTAATTTTCTCCCTCTTCTATATAATCCCAGATTATTTAAGATGCGAGTTATGCGTCATCGGTGGATTATCGGGAAGCGACCCATGAGATCCCCGGATATGTTGGCAGTAAATACGGTCGTCGGAGTATCCGAATCACGTAGTACCAAGTACTACGTTCTACCGATTTACGAGACAAGGTCGACTCCTAGCAAAGCACCAAGTCTTCCCAATTCTCCAGACATATCCATATAGAATTACAAGGATCTATATCAAGCGTAGTATACCAATTGTATTGTGTATCGGCCCAGTATCGGATAGTCACGTGCTAGGGCTGGGGCTGGATAAGTGTCTGCCCCGTCCGAAGCACATGTCGGATGTCTGGTAACATAGTCTCTATAATCGGATATTCATGACCTGGTCACAATATCCCGATTGGTTGCGCAACACTCAAGAGCACTAGTACCGTATCCTGCGTGACATCATCTCCACTATGACTGAAGTGATACTTCCGTCTTGACATCACACCCAATACACTACGACTCTCTGATAAACCCAGAAGTGGTGTACGCGAAACCGGTTAAAGCCCTGTACCACCAAGACCAAAGTCTATCGATTATCGTAAGTATTAGCGATGTAAGTCTCAGGTTAAGACTATACACACACCTACCTTGATTTCGGCCTCCCATAGACACATAGTCATAATACCAATGGGATTCCGAGGGGTCTATCCAGAGCGAAGCTGTTTCCCGTACCATCGGTGAAACACGACCTCCTATCGCACTTGCATAAGTATCCGATACTTATATATATGAGAACTATGCCGTTGTGCCCTCACAACGCACACAAGTGCAATACTAGCCTATTCCGCATTATCGATGTCCAGTCTCGATAATACTCCGGCTAGGGATATTTAATGATTAATCCTTCGGGGACTGATACTGTCTCATATCATTCTCAGTCCAGGAACTAATCACAGGGACCTCTCTTCATTTATATATCTATGGTGATCTAATCACAAATGATGAGAGTGCAATTTCCTTGTCACATAGTTAATTTGCTACAACAACACAATGATCTGTGCAAATAGTGACGCTATGGGTCATTTTGTCCAACATGACTGTCATGTATTGTTGGGTGGTTCATGGAGATATGATAGGCAAGTGTGGCATCATGTTGAAAGGAGCATGTACATTTATGTCACGGAGCGGAGGTCAGTGATTCTTCCTCTTTTAACACCACAACAAGTCTATAAAGATCAATTAATAATAAAGAGGAGAAGTGAGGTTGAAAAGAAAAAAAAAGAAAGAGATGTCGAGTGCTTAAAACATAAACTTGCTAGTGATATTGTGAATGTAAAAGAAGAAAATATGGGCATGATAGTGAGTGAGCAAGTAGTGAAGAGTGAGTGTGATGCTGAAGTTTTCTATTACTGAAGTGGATGACTTAGCTGTTGCTGGTGTGATGATAAATTTGAAACTCAATGCACGGCAAAATGTATTGATGAAACTACATGTGTAGTCGAATGTGTTGAGTTTTGAACATACAAATGTGTGTAGGAGTCGGGAAACACTTGGGTAAACACGTGTGAGAGTTTTGTGAGTGTTAAGCATGTAGAATTTGTTATGAATGAGAATGAGATTGAGAATGTGAACTTAATTATGAATCTCATTGGGGTGGTGAATGCAATGAAAATAGTTTTGAGGAAGAGTATGGGCAAGAGGGAATAGTAGGCAGACATTATTGTACTAACATTGACACTTTTCTTCCATATGATTTTTCCTTGTTCCAGAATCATCGTCCAATTGATTTTATCATTACTATCTATGATCCGGGCACGGATTCGAGGACGAATCCTTTTCAAGAGAGAGAGAATGATGTGATCCTAGCAGCATGAATCGATTTCGTTTGTTTAGGCTTATTTATTATTATTTTCATATATGGAACCAATGTGGATGTCCGTTTTTATTTATTATTTGGGTTAGTTTATTTTATTTATTTGTGGTTCAAACTAGGCTAGAAATTAGGAGTTATGGTCTTTTAGTTGGTAATGGGTAGTTTAGGGCTATATTAGTCTTTTTAGCTCTCTTAGGGTTTGAGTATGTTACTATTTAAACTCAAAAACACCTCTTAATGAAGGACCCAATTTTATGTGCGTGAATAGTACTTTTTCTTGAGATTAAGAAAATTTTATCATCGTTCAGTGATTGAACAAAGACTTATCAAAGGGTTGGCATCCTTTGTGGCGTCCGATTTGCTGGCAAAATTCATCTGGCTAGGGTTTGGAAAGACTAGGTTAGGGTAAAAGGAAAACTCTTTTCCTATATATATCTAGGGTTTAATTTGTTGTCAAAAATAAACCAAATGCTTTCCCTTTTCCCCTCTCAATTTTGGCAATAGACCTATAGGTGGCAAAAATTAATTTTATTTTTAATGTCTTAATTAAGACACAAATTTATTGTCAAAAGAAGGTTATGTAACTTTCATTCCAAACAAAGAGTTTCCAAAGTACATTTTTTTGAAATTCATTAATCTAAAAATCTTTATTAAATTATACAATATAATTTAATAAAAATAATTTATAACAAATAATTATCATATAAACATTTATTATGAAAACTATATATTAAAATTAATATATAGTTTCAAATGTGATAAAAAAATTTATTAATCGTCTTAATAATATATATATATATATAATTATATTTAATTTGTTACAGTATATCGATCTAGTACAGGGACCAAATAGACCTACAGTTTCGAGCTCCAATAATCCCGGAATATTAATTAAATATTCTGAATTATTAACTTCAGGTTATTCCACTAAAAATCTGAAGTTGCACTCTTGTTGCCGTAGATAAATATACAAGCCGAACTACGTCGGTGTCCGTCGATATAGTCATTACATATTAATTGGTTATTCACAAGTATCTCATAATTAGAGTCCGGTCATAATGTTCGTTATACCCCTCCAATTATTTTTTCCTTAAGTAGCATTATTTCTCTAATGAATGATTTATTCATAATTATTATGAATATTAACCTTTCTATTCAAAATAGAAAGACTTGAGCGCTCTAATCGTTCAAGTACTGAATCATTTCAATAAGTCTTTCAGAAAAACTTGAGATAATGTATTCTTCTCCATTTGATTTTCCGTTGAGATTTCCATCTGCCAAAGTTTTTGGGATGATTTCTACAACTTGATTGCCTCATTCTTGCACGGCCTTTGAAACACATCTCATCAATCCAAGATTACCACCGCCATATACTAAATGCATGTTTATTTATGCCATAACTCTACCACATTCTTTTACAGCCTCGACAAATTATGGTTTAGTTCTATAGCTAAATCCATAACATACACAGATATTAGTGACTCATCCTCTTGAAGTTTTCTCCATTTTTGCTATTTCCCTTATTTGGATGTGTCAAAGAGAGAAATGACGAGTTGTATTTATAGATCATGAAAATGGGTGAGTAATAAAGGCATTAGTATCTACAAAATGATAATTATTAGATGAACAGTAAAATAGATCGTGAAAGTCAAAAAGTTTAGATACTGTTGGCAAAATTAAAGTACAGTAAATCAAAACAGTAAATTAAATTACAATAAATTGAACAATAATTTAAAGTAAAAGAAATTAAAACAGTAAATTGAAACAATATCTACTAATAGTTGTAATTGTGGCTCACATCTTCCTCTGATTTACGTCCAGTAACGGCTTAAACTCCCTCTATAGGTCGATGATATGTTTCCCATCTAATTTTCTTATAAATTGCCAAACAGAGTCTTTTAAAGTCATATTCTCGAGACTGTATTATTTTCTTTCGTTTTGAAATTGTGTATGCAAATTGCTAATTACTCTATGAATATGTCCACTATGATGTGTCTCAAGAGTCAATGATATATCATCTAAAGACTTCTTAGTCAAGCCATCTCTAATGCATTGAATTTTATCTTGCAATTGTCAGACACCAATACTAAAAAACGACAATGAGTGTTGTACTTTCAGCGTGCATATTTATAACAAACACCTAATTGTTTACCTCTTCGTCTCTTAGTATAGGTGTTTTTGCATAAACCAGACATGTAAGAAATGAAGGTGTCAGATAAATCACATGCCAAATTAACCCTTGCATCAATTACCCAATGAATATCACTAGGAATACCATTGATCATAAGAAGCCTCATTATTTCTGTGTGTGCTTGGTAAATTTTCATGAGAGAATTTTGGGGGAGATAAGGAAAATAATTGTGGAGTTTTACGAGAGTTTCTTACTTGCCTTGATTGTAGGGTATCAGTAATTTTAGGAAACTGAAAGAACCGACTAGAGTCACGGAGTACCGTTATCTGCTATTTAACCAAGGTCTAAGACTCTGACGAACAAAAAATGCTAAAAATACAGGAAAAATGAGAATTAGACAAATACAAAAGAAAATAAAAGAAAAGAATAGCTTGTAATACATCAATCACAGTACACTGGGTTTGAAAGAAATATAGACTTTTGAAAATTTGAACACTCCAAAATTAGTTTCAGACGTTGTCCATTTACTTTAAATACATCACCATCACTAGGATTCTAAATGTCAATAGCTCCATATGTTGGACAGTTATGACCCATAGCGTCACTATTTGTACAGATCATGGTGTTTTTGTACAAATTAACTATGTGACAAAGGAAATTGCTCTTTTATCATTTGTGATTAGATCACCAAGATGTATAAATGATGAAAGGTCCATATGATTAGTTCCTGGATTGAGATGATATGAGACAGTATCAATCCACGAAGTTTTAATCATTAAATATCCCTAGTCAGAGTATTATCGAGATTGGACATCGATAATGTGTAAAAGACTAGTATTACACTTGTGCGCATTGTGAGGGCATAACAGTATAGTTCTCATATATTTGGGTATAGGATACTCATGCAAGTGTAATAGAAGGTTGTGTTTTACCGATGCTACGGAAAAGCTTCGCTCTGGATAGACCCCTCGGAATTCCATTGGTAGTATGACTATGTGTCTATGGAAGTCCGAATCAGGGTAGGTGTATTTGGTCTTAACCTGAGACTTGCACCGCTAATACTTGCGACAATCAATATGCTTTGGTTTTAGGTCGTCCAGGGCTTTAACAGGTTCTGTGTACGCCTCTGCTGGGTACATTGAGAATCGTAGTGTATTGGGTGTGATGTCAAGACGGAAGTATCACTCCAGTCATAGTGGAGATGATGGTCACGTAGGATACGGGACTCATTCTCTTATGTACTGCAATTATCGGGATAAAATGACTAGCTCATGTTTATCCGATTATAGAGACTAGTTACCAGAGATCCAATATGTGCATCGTACGGGGCAGACACAATTCCAGCCCCAGGCCTAGCATGTGACATCCGATACTGGATCGAAATACGCAATACTACGTATACTACGCCTGATATAGATCACATATTCCTGTAAGGATATTTCCGGGGATCTCATGGGTCGCTTCCCGAAGATTAACCGATGACGTATGACTCGCACTTTATTAATATGGGATTAATTAAATGAGAGAGAAAATTAATCTGGGATTAATTACGGAGATATTTTATCTAGGATAAAATATTATTTAAAAGAGAGAGAACGATTAATTTGGAATTAATCAATAAAATAATATATTCGATATATTATACGAAATTGGATTTCGACGCAGAATTAAATTTAGAATTTAATTCGAGCGAACGAGTTAATTTAGAATTAATTCGTTAGCGATGTGAATAGTAATTTTTTGCTAGGCATAATTATTTAATTACGTCGCAACGGAAAATTTGTTAATTTAGAATTAGCGAACCCGAGCTCGGGAGTGTTTACGAGCGCACTCGCATTGCAAACTTAAGTGCGGCCCGAAAGTCATATCAAGCATCAAACCACTAGTCGCATCAAGCGTCAAATCATTAGTCACTTTGAGTGATGTGACAACTTGTCACTTGATTGATTGATGGTAGTTGATGGAAGTGGTTGGCATAATTGCCATTTGACTTTTTGGTTGCAAATTTTGTGTATATGATTTTTGGAAAATCATTTTACGAATTTGGAGTAACAAAATAACACACTCTCTCTCAATTCTTCTTCCTCTCTCTCACGCCAAAATGGGTTGTTTTTCTTCTGGTTTTTGGCTCACTGCCGAGAGCAATGAGAAGCAAACATGATGATTTTGTTGCAAAATCAAGAGTGCTAGCACACAATGGAGTCATCCTAAGGTGATAGGGAAACCCACTTGTGAGCAAGGAATCAACACAAAGCTTGGAGCTTGATGGAGATCACCATTGCCGAAAAGTTTGGAGCCCAAAATTTAGCTCACTGCCGAATGCACCTTGGATGAGGACTTGAAGTTTTTGTGTTCGTCGCATCGCTCAACCGATCGATGTAAGTATTCTGCAACTTCTTCGTGTATTCACATGTATGTTTCTATGCTTTAATCGATCCTCGGGACCTTAGAGATTCCTAACACCATATTGGTAAACGTACTTCAAAATAAATGAGGCACACTATTTCAATTTCAATTTTCCAGAAAATAAATGAAGACGAGAATTGGCAAGAAACTCACTTGGATTCAAAAACCAAGCAAACCCCAAGTATTCTTCTTAAGCCCCAAAAACCTTAATCAGTGATTTTGTAAGAACAAAACCCATCTAAGATCGGCCCTAAACCACCATGAAACGTTGCCCATGATAACTCAAAACATGAAATCAGTGTGTTTTGCTACCAAATGGAGACGCCATTAAGTTTGCTAAACTTCGATAAGTCGATTCAAAATTGGAAAAGGGAATCCCTCCCTTACAAGAAATTCGGACATAGCCAAAGAATTCCTTACAAATTTCGTGATTAACCAAAAATGAAGAAGAAGACAAGCTTAAATAGTGTCACAAAAAGAAACCCTAAAGTCATAAAGACAACAATTCCCCTATTTCAATTCAATTTTCCAGAAAATAAATGAAGACGAGAATTGGCAAAAACTCATTTGGATTCAAAAACCAAGCAAACCCCAAGTATTCTTCTTAAGCCCCAAAAAACCTTAATCAATGATTTTGTAAGAACAAAACCCATCTAAGATCGGCCCTAAACCACCATGAAACGTTGCCCATGATAACTCAAAACATGAAATCAGTGTGTTTTGCTACTAAATGGAGACGCCATTAAGTTTGCTAAAATTAGATAAGTCGATTCAAACTTGGAAAGGGGAATCCCTCCCTAACAAGAAATTCAGACATAGCCAAAGAATTTCTTACAAATTTCGTGATTAACCAAAAATGAAGAAGAAGGCAAGCTTAAATAGTGTTACAAAAAGAATCCCTAAAGGCATAAAGACAACAATTCCCCTATTTCAATTTCAATTTTCCAGAAAATAAATGAAGACGAGAATTGGCAAGAAACTCATTTGGATTCAAAAACCAAGCAAACCCCAAGTATTCTTCTTAAGCCTCAAAAACCCTTAATCAATGATTTTGTAAGAACAAAACACATATAGGATCGGCCCTAAACCACCATAAAACGTTGCCCATGATAACTCAAAACATGAAATCAGTGTGTTTTGCTACCAAATGGAGACGCCATTAAGTTTGCTAAACTTAGATAAGTCGATTCAAACTTGGAAAGGGGAATCCCTCCCTTACAAGAAATTTGGACACAGCCAAAGAATTTCTTACAAATTTCGTGATTAACCAAAAATGAAGAAGAAGGCAAGCTTAAATAGTGTTACAAAAAGAAACCCTAAAGGCATAAAGACAACAATTCCCCTAAATACAAAATTATAAAAATACCAAAGTCCTTAAGTCTTCAAAGGCCAAAGACAAGTGAAATGGCTTTGGGCCCTATCTATTGAAGCCCACATGCATCTCTATTTGTTTTTTGTAGTCGTCCATAAAACTATGAACTAATCCCGCCATTGCTTCTCTGGTTCTTTTGGCAATCTATCTTGTGATTGGCCCTTCTGGTACTTACAATGGCTCCATTGTGTTGTTGGCCATGTCCTTTGATGCTCCATGTGTGGCCTGGATCATGTCATTCCCTCCCTCTTCAAAAGGATTCGACCTCGAATTTGTACCTGGATCAAAAAGAGTTAAGTCAGAAACATTAAATATAGTTGACATATTATACTTACCTTGTAAATCCAGCTTGTATGCATTGTCATTAATCCGTTCCAAGACTTGAAATGGACCATCCCCTCTCGATTATAGCTTAGATTTACGTTATTCAAGAAATCTCACCTTGCACATGTGTACCCAAACCCAATCTCCAGGATAAAATACCACACACTTTATTCCCTTATTGGAATGAGAAGCATATTGCTCATTCTTCTTTTCAATGTGCGCCTTAGCTTTCTCATGTATCAATTTCACCAACTCTGTCTTCTTTTTACCATCCAAACTCCCTTGCTCATTAAAAGGTAAAGATAATAAATCCAACAGAGTTAGAGAATTAAAATTATATACAATCTCAAATGGTAAATAAGAAGTAGTATAATGATTACACCTATTATATGCAAATTCTATAAATAGCAGACACTCTGATCGGCGTGATCACACACGTATAACGCAAGCGCACTTATCGTTCAAGTAGTATCAAATGTATCGATCCCACGAGGACTTAATACCTAAGCTATTAATTTATGAAGCCAAATGTTTACGAGTATCTAATAGATTGGTTGTTTTATTGGATGATGACTTTAAACTAAAACAAGTAAATAAAATAGTGTGAAAGTGAATTAAAGGTAAAATCAATATTATTAAACTATCTATGGTTGTGATTCCTTCCAATATCTTTTGAAGATGAAGTGGTTATCTCATGTTTGTACAATATATTGGTTTACTAACTGGAACATGAAATTATGAAAAAGCCTATGTCAATGATCAGATGCAAATACCCAGTGTAACCCAATTAATCATATGTTTATGTTAACCAAGTTACATGAATTCATTAAGATTAAGTTCCAATGTGGCTACCTCCGCCCGATAGGTATATGTCTATCATGGAAGGAAATCTATTAAGGGTTATCTATCCTTAAGGAAGATCATAGGCTATTAAGTTTAAGGTTGAAACCTAAAATTCCTTCGTCAAGTTTATTTTACGTTTACCACATCAATCTTATTAATGGCCAGTTAACAAGAAACATTAAGCTTAAGACTTCTAAATTACCAAATAAGTAAATTCTCCGATTAGTTTTACCATTCTTCATATACACAACCAAAGAGGTATTAATCAAATCATTGTGCCCATAATATTCATAAGTGTAGTTGAAAAGAAAGTAATATTTTTGTCCTAAATTTATATCAGAATTCACACCTTTTTTGGCAATGGATTTTGTTTTTTATAACATCTTAAATCCTTGTAGAAAGCTTTAGGCCAGTGACTCCCAAGCCAGTTGGCTTTAGGGCACTAGGTGTTAAGACACCCTTACAGACTTAATTAATCGGATTTTAGATATATTTTTTTTACAACATCTTCAATCCATGCAGTGAGCTTTGGGCCAGTGACTCCCAAGCCAGTTGGCTTTAGGGCACTAAGTGTTAAGACACCCTTACAGACTTAATTACTCGGATTTCATATATCTTTTTTTTATAACATCTTCAATCCATGTAACGAGCTTTGGGCCAGTGACTCCCAAGCCAGTTGGCTTTAGGGCACTAGGTGTTAAAACACCTCTACGAACTTAATTACTTGGATCTCCGATGTGTTTTTTTCATTACTTTTTTAGATGATTCCTCCAATTAAACTAGAACACTGAATATTACAAACTTTTCACTTGCAAATCATGGTCGTATGTTACCATGCATGTTGATAATACCTGTGAACTGAGCATATGAAGATCCAATTTAGTCAGTATTATGGAGATTTCATAAATAAAATAATTCAGAATGAAATAAACAAAAATTAACTTGTTAAGAAATAGGTTGAGATACGTCTCAGGAGTGGAAATTCCTTACACATCTATCTCACACCAATTTCACCTGATTATTCAAGTTAAAAACACAAAAAAAAAAATTAATTTTTTTTTCTAAAATTGTTTTAATTTTCTTGAAAATTTTGAAAATTTTTTGACTAAAAATAAAAAATAAAAAACAAGATACTAATCAACTATTCCCCTCCCCCAAACCTAAATGAGACATTGTCCCCAATATCTTAAAAAGTAGAAGAAGAGTTTAGAAACAGTACATGGTTAGCTGAAATTCTACATCTAAAAGGAAAATTAAAGGTTAAGATCCAGATTTATCCGACGCTTCTTACCATGATCATTATCAGACCAGTTTATCTTGGAAATGATAGGGTCAATTTGTGATTCAAAGGCTAAAATTTGGTCAATTAAATCATTGGCAGTTCTGGCAGTGAAGAGGATTTCTTTTACAGGTTTTGATACGAACCCATTTCTCCGGGCATCATCAAGAAACACACAAAGAAAATCATAAAATCCATCAGCGTTAAACAGTCTAATCGGTTTCTGGTGTATGTTCAGGTTCACCCAAGATAGTAATGTAAAAAGTTCCTCCATCATACCTAAGCCTCATGGCAAAGCAATAAAAGCATCAGCATAGTTAATAATTTCCACAAGTAGTTCGGACATACCTGGCACGATAAGTTCCTCTCTGTTTGATGGTCCTATCAGATTCACCTCTGCCAAGGGTTTTGGGATGATTCCCAAAACTTGACTACCTCCTTCTTGTACGGCCCTTGAAACATACCTCATTAGTCCAAGATTGCCACCATCATATACTAGGTACATATTCCTTTCAGCTATTACTTGGCCCAACTCATGTGCTGCCGCTACGAATTCTGGTTTAGAACCAGCACTAGTACCGCAAACCACACAAATGTTTACAACTCATCTTCTTGAAGTTGCTTCCATTTTTTATGTATTTTTTTCTCAAGTCTGGATGCCTTCAAGAGTGCAATGATGAGTTAAATTTATCGAACCTGAAAAAGGGTGAGTAATAATAGCACTAGTACCTGCCAAATGATAATTATTAGCTAAACAGTAAAATATATCGTGGAAGTCAAAAAGTCTAGATCCTGTTGGAGAAAATAAAAGAAAAAAAAATCACAATTATTAGATAAATAAAGAGAAATACATAGAGTCAAGAGGTAATAGGCTGGACACGCAGGTCCAATTAATAAATTCTAAATTTATTACAACAATTTCCAAAATTGCCATCACCCATCTAATATCCATTCGATATGCATTATTCATACATCGCATCCATGTATTCACACAAGCATGTTATCAATCAATCTAATCCAATTAATTAATCTGAAAATTAATTACCATCCACTGTTCAAACAACGATTTGATTTTGCGCGAGTCCGACTCGTATTACGAATAAGTACTCAAAGTACGAATTCTTGAATTATATTAAACTACAACATTAAATCCAATTCAATTTGTATTTAATACTAATTCTTTATTTAATTCTAAATTAAATAATTACACTTTTAATGTACATTTACGACTTAGATTCCAAATCTAATTATTACGGGTCTCAAAGCCCGATTAACATCCAATGTCAATTTAATTTAAAGTCCAATGGGCTTTTAATTAATTTCTTAAAGCATGGACTTTTGGTCAAATTGGTCAAACCCAAATACCAAAACCCATTTAAGGAATCACCCTTATATGCCAAGAAACCAATTTAGGCCCATTAGGCCCAATTAATATTAAAGGTCCATTAAGTCATATTTGGACTTTATGGATATGGTTTTGGGCCCAATTGGATCCATCCAATTAGCCTAAACCAAACTTGGCCCAACCAAGCCCATTAAGCCCAATTACAACTTTACAAGCCCAATTCCAAATTTGGCCCAATTAATTAAATTACCAAAATTCCAAATTTCATAATTTAATTAACCTAAAGTGTATGCCATAATTAATTAACCAAATTAATATTTCCAAAACATCAATTTACACAATTAATTATGCTTATCATCATCAAAACATGTCCAACACATTTGAATCAAAAATCAATCATTTTCCATGCTAGTTAGTCATGGTAATTAGGGATTTCTTTGTCCGATTCGGTTTCAATCCAATTAAATCCTAAATCAACATTACCCAAATGATTTCAACTCATCCAATGATCAAAATCAAAAAATTCCATGACATTAGGGCATCACTCACATTCGGCCAAGCCAAAATATTGGGGAAAATTTGATTCAATCCAATTTTCATCAAATTGATCATGCATAAAACTATGTTATCATAATTAAGCATATTCAAACAATCATTTCACTCAAACATGCTCAAATCAATTTTACCCAATTTTACCCTAATTTCAATTTCATGCTCAAAATGGCTCAAGATATCATTGTTGGGTTTCTAGATTAGTCCCAAGATCAATTCAAGCAATGAAATCATGTGTGAATACTCAAAGAGGTATGGCGGAATCATACTTACATTGATCGGCTTTTGAGATGCGAGGAACAACAAAAATCTTCAAGATTTCTTTCCATGGTGCTCTCGGTTTTGCTCCTCCATTTTGGGCTCCATTTGCTCGGCCAAGCTCCAATCTTGGGTGTGCATTCCATGCCCACGGGTGGGTTTGTTTCCCTATCACCTTTGGATGACCCTTCATGTGCTAGCATTGGAAAGATTTGCCACAAATCTTCCATCTACTTCTTGTTATTTTCGGCCTAACCAAGAAAATGGAGAAATAAGAAGTTTGGCCCTTGGCCGATTGTGGAGAGAGAGAGAGGAGGAAGTGTGTTGGTTGTGTTTTTGGTTTCCAAAACCTAAATGAACTTCTCCAAAAGTGTTACCAAATTTTTGGTATTAGGCTTTCAAAAAGTCAAACCAAAATTTGGAGCCAAATTTTGCAATTAATGCCTTCCAACTACTCACATCACTCATGAATAGTGACCGGTTTTCAATCACTCAAAGTGACAAGACATCCATCACATGAATGACGAGTGATGTGATGCGTGATGTGACTTGTGGCCGCACTTGAATTCGAAATGCGAGTGGGCCCGCAAACACTCCCGGGCTCGGGTTCGCTAATTCCAAATTAACGAATTTTCCGTTGCGACGTAATTAAATCAAATTCAATTAAATAATTTTGCCTAACAAAATTACTATTCACGTCGCTTACGAATTAATTCTAAATTAACTCGTTCACTCGAATTAAACTCTAATTTTAATTCCGCGTCGAAATCTAATTTCTTATAATATATCGAATATATTATTTTATCGATTAATCCAAATTAATCGCTCTCTCTCTTTAATATTATTTTATCCCAGATAAAATATCTCTTAATTAATCTCAGATTAATTTTCTCTCTATATTATTAATCCCAGATTAATTATGTGCGAATCATACGTCATCGGTGAATCTTCGGGAAGCGACCCATGAGATCCCTGGATATGTTGGCAGTAAATCTGGTCGTCGGACTATCCGAACATGTACGTACCTAGTACTATGTTTTTACCGATTTACAAGACATGGTTGGCTTCTAGCAAAGCACTGTGCCTACCCAATTCTCCAGAAATATTCTCAAAGGAATATGTAATCTATATCAGGCGTAGTATACGTAGTATTGCGTATTTCGATCCAGCATCGGATGTCACGTACAAGGCCTGGGGCTGGAATTGTGTTTGCCACGTACGAAGCACATATCGGATCTCTGGTAACTAGTCTCTATAATCAGATAATCATGACCTAGTCATATTATCCCGATAGCTGCAGCATAAAAGAGCACCAGTTCCGTATCCTGCGTGATCATCATCTCCACTATGACTGGAGTGATACTTCCATCTTGACATCACACCCAATACACTACGATTATCAATATACCTAGAAGAGGCGTACACAGAACCTGTTAAAACCCTGGACAACCAAAACCAAAGTATATTGATTGTCGCAAGTATTAGCGGTGCAAGTCTCAGGTTAAGACCAAATACACCTACCCTGATTCGGATTTCCATAGACACATAGTCATACTACCAATGGAATTCCGAGGGGTCTATCCAGAGCGATGCTGTTCCCGTACCATCGGTAAACACAACCTCCTATTACACTTGCATGAGTATCCAATACCCAAATATATGAGAACTATGTCGTTATGCTCCCACAATGTGCACAAGTGTAATACTAGTCTTTTACGCATTATCGATGTCCAATCTCGATAATACTCTGACTAGGGATATTAAACCTTCGTGGATTGATAATGTCTCATATTATCTCAATCTGGAACTAATCATATGGACCTTTTATCATTTATACATCTAGGTAATGATAAAAGGGCAATTTCCTTTGTCACATAGTTAATTTGTACAACAATACCATGATCTGTACAAATAGTGATGCTATGGGTCATAATTGTCCAACATAAACTGCCAGGATCTTTCAACTTTGAGGGAAGATTCCTCTAAATAATGGCACTGTATTTCAATATAAACTGCCAGTATCTTTCAACTTTGAGGGAAGCTTCCTCTGAATACTACTGTCTCATAGTCTCCCAATCTCTACTTTCGTGAAAGAATGTCTTTCAAGAATTTGACATAGCTGGGCATTTATTCCAATCCTTCTGCAAATAAAATGTTATTATACAGCTTTTTGAAGATCTCCAGAAATCGAGCAAATTATTTATGCAGTTTTTTTTTCTGGAGACGCTGTGGAAAATGTGGAGGTGGAGTGAATCTTTCTCGATCATTTTCTTTTGCCTCTTTTTACTCCATCTGCGGTTTAGTTTCGCTGCTTTCTTTTGGAACTTCCTCAGTGTATGCCTTGATTCCAGCATTTTTGTTGATTTCAATACCGTTTTTTAAGGTGATGGCATGACATTGCTCATTCCCTCATGTTCCTTGGATTTGGTTCAGTGTTGCCAGGAAGATTTCCTTACAGTCTGTAACTCTGAGCATTGGTCAGTTGTCCCATTTGATTCTCCAATGCCTTCAAAGATGCTGCTTGTCTTTGAATTAATGCTGCTTGGAATTGAAACATAGCATCATATGATGCTACTCGAGATTCGTATTTTGCTTCTAGCTTTTTCAAGTGAGCCAGCACTTCTGTTATTCTTTGTTCTTTTTCATACTCCTGGCCTTTGTTTTGCTGTTGGAATCCTGGTGGTGGATTGTTCATTTGCCCTGAATTATTGCTCCATGCGAAATTGGGATGATTCCTCCACCTTGGGTTGTAGGTGTTGGAATATGGATTGTTCCCCTGTTTGTTGAAATTGTTGACATAATTCACCGTCTCATCATGTTGATTGTATGATTCTGCCTCTGGTGTTCCTCTATATGGTGAACTTGTGGATCCAGCATTAACCTCCATGTTAAGAGTTTCCATGAATTTTCATATCTGATCCAGCTTGGCATTCATTACTGTGTTGGCTCCAACTTCATAAATTCCTGTGATTCATTGAATCATGCTCCTTTCTGTTGGCCACAAAGAATTGTTGATGGCCATTTCTTCAATTAGGTCTCAGGCATGATCTTCACCTTTTTTCTATTAAAGATCCTCCAACAGCAGCATCAATTGTGGTTCTCATTAATCCAGAAAGTCCATTGTAGAAGGTTTGGACTTGTAGCCACTTTGCTATCTCATGGTGAGGACATTTCCGGAGTAACTCCTTGTATCTTTCCCAAGCTTCACAGATGGATTCTGAGTCATGTTACACATATGATGTGATGTCATTCCTCATATTTACAGTTCTGGCTGGTGAAAAGTACTTTGTAAGGAATTTGGTGGCTAGAGTGTTCCAAGTTGTCATGGAACCTGTACGTAGGGAATGTAGCCAAGCCTTAGCTCCGTCTTTCAAAGAATATGGGAAAACATGTAGTCTCATTGCTTCTTTTGTCGCTCGTTTGTAATTGAAAGTGCCGTAAACTGCTAGGAAGTTGCTGATGTGGGCATTAGGATCTTCAGTTTCATTCCACCCAAACTGAACTGACTGCTGATCATCTAGATGCATGTTTTGATGTCACACGCATTTTTTGGTAAATGAGGAAGTACAATGCATGAAATGAAGCCGTCAACCACCGGAATAGTTCTGTCTCGAATAGGAATTGGTGGTGCAACCTCCAAAGGTTCAAGTTCCATATTGATCAATGCTTCTTGACCTTCTCACTTTTCCCTTCTCAATTGTCTGATTGTTCTTTCAATTTTTGGGTCAAGCCAGATTTCAAAGCTTCTGGTTCTTCTCATGTAGTGTTTGAGAACCTAAAACACAAGAAAACAGAAATAATAAATAAAAACAAATTAGACACAAGTAAAGGTATCTAACCCCAAAATTAATAGTAAAAGATAAATAAGTTCCCGGTAACGGTGCCAAAAACTTGATCGGCGTGATCACACACGTATAACGCAAGTGCACATATCGTTCAAGTAGTATAAAATATATCGATCCCACGAGGACTTAATACCTAAGCTATTAATTTATGAAGCGAAATGTTTATGAATATCTAATATATTGGTTGTTTGATTGAATGGTGACTTTAAACTAAAACAAGTAAATAAAATAGTGTGAAAGTGAATTAAGGTAAAATCAATATTATTAAACTATCTAGGGTTATGAATCCTTCCAATATCTTTTAAAGATGAAGTGGTTATCTCATGTTTGTGCAATATATGGTTTACTAACCTGAAACACGAAATTATGCAAAAGCCTATGTCGATGGTCATATGCAAATACCCAGTGTAACCCAATTAATCATATGTCTAGGTTAACCAAGTTACCTGAATTCATTAAGATTAAGTTCCAATTGTGGTTACCCCCGCCTGACATGTATATGTCTATCCCGGAAGGAAATCTATTAAGGGTTATCTATCCTTAAGGAATATCGTGGGCTATTAAGTCTAAGGCTGAAACCTAAAATTCCTTCGTCAAGTTTATTTTAAGTTTACCACATCATTCTTATTAATGGCTAGTTAACAAGAAGCATTAAGCTTAAGACTTGATAAATAAACCTTTATATTACCCAAGACATGAAATAACCCCTTATAAACCGGTGATATTGGAATTTATCACACCCCTAGATAATATGTTTAGTTACAAAACATACTTAGGATTACTAAACACTTAAATAAACAAAACATCATAAAAAATAACTTGGAGATAAATAAAAGTAAAATTACAATATTGAAAGAAAATGCTGGGGGTTAGAGGATTCACTTTTAATATTTCAAAATTAGAAATCTCCCTTATTGTCAATGTTTACCGATTAATTAATTATATTTAACCAGACCATAAAGGAGGAAATTCTATTTATCTCAATTAAGTCCAACCAACCATATAGGCGGTGATGAGTGCAAAATATATCAATATTTACCGCCATTTTTACTTAATATTTTGTTTAGTTTCTCGGGTTTGATGAACATTTTGATGTGTTTTAGTTTATTTTGCAAATAAAATAATATTGGGACTCAATGGAATCATTTAGGACGAAATGTGGGTCAAATAAGGGCAAAAATTGGACTGGACATATTAATTTTGGAGATTGGAAACTTGAAAGGGCGTTCTAACGAAGTACAGTTTCAGAAATTCCAATTTTACGCAATTGTTGTATTTTGGGCATAACATTTTGCTCCAATATCGGATTGAGCTGATTCAAGTTCCAAATTAAAGAAGACTCAAAGATCTACTACTTTGAAGAACAAACGAATTTCGAATTATAAATATTGCATGACCGAAATTGATGAAATATCCTTAAATGTGTTATGCGTAATTATTAAAGTCATTTTCAAAGCAATAAATAAATAAATAAATAATAGTCAAACTTCCACCAAACATGATAGCAATTAATGGAGGATTTGGTGGAGCAATAGTGGAGCAATTAATAATGGATTTGGTGGAGCAATTAGTGGAGCAATAATAATGGATTTGGTGGAGCAATTAGTGGAGCAATTAATAATGGATTTGGTGGAGCATTTAATAATGGATTTGGTGGAGGCAAAATTTTGCCTATAAATTACCAAGCCATTTCATTTGTAAATTCATACTTTCTTCTATGTAATTCCTTAAGAATTCTCTGAAGATTATATTTTGTTTGTTTATTTACATCTTTCAGTATTTAATTTCAGCTTTCGTACTTTCTTTTCTTTACTTTTCAGTCTTTACTTTCTGCAATTTACTTTTACGCACAGTACTTTCCTTTCTTTATTTTTCAGCAATTTACTTTTCAGTAATGAGGAGGTAATTCCCCCTTGCTGGGGTAAAAGGTAAAACTTTTATTACTAATATTTAGATTAATCTCCCTTAAATATAATATATAAACTAGTTAAAACCTGACTTAATAAGGATACCGCCTGATTGGTTGGTTGGTAATTATTAAAATTGGTTTTAACCTGACTAAACTGGATACCTCCTGATTGGTCGGTTGATAATTAATTATTAATTTGAATTAATCTGGATACTGCTTATATGGCTAGTTGGTAATTATCACGCAAAGTTAATATATTATATTAAGGGAGATATCTAAAATAGAAGTAACAAAAGTGGATTTTTTACCTCAGCATTTTCTTTTATTTTACTTTTACTTTATTTACTTTTCAGCAATTTACTCTCAGCATTTACTTTTCAGCAATTTACTTTTCAGCATTTACTTTCAGCATTTAATTTTCAGTATTTAATTTTCAGCATTTTACTTTCCGTCATTTACTTTTCAGTATTTAATTTCCAATTTTTACTTTATGTCTTTTATTTTATTTAAGTTTTTACTACCCGTAAATATGTGTCGTAACTAAGTCAGTTATCTGGGGTTGTGATGAAGTCTAATATCATCGGTTTATAAAGGGTTATTTTATGGTTTGGGTAATATAAAAGTTTATTTCTTGAGCCTTAGTCCTAAAACTTTTTATTAACTGGCCATTAATAAAATTGAACTGGTAAACTTAAAATGAACTTGGAAAAGGGATTTTAGGTTTAAGACCCTAGATTCAATAACCCACGATCTTCTTTGAGGATAGATAACCCTTTAATAGATTTCCTTACAGGATAGGAATATACCTGTCGGGCGGGGGTAGCCATAATTGGAACTTAATCTTAATGAATTCAAGTAACTTGGTTGACATGGGAATATGATTAATTGGGTTACACTGGGTATTTGTATTTGACCATCGGAATAGGCTTTTACATAATTTTGTGTTCCAAGTTAATAAACCAATAAATTACACAAACGTAAAATAACCACTTCATCTTTTAAAAGGTCCTAATACTCGCCCATGGGTAGCTTCACGCTTATTGGTTATATGTTGTTTATTTTTCCTCTTCGGAGACTTTTTCTTCGTTTCCAAGCATATCACATATCGTAACACGAGTAAACCAGGATGGACATCTAAGCAAACGGTCATTCACTGATCCACCATCTCTTCAACTAGTCATCTCGCCGACTACTCAGGCTTCCACCACTAAGATCCTGTAATTAAGTGCCTGTGAGTCTAGCCGAGATCAACCACTCAGAATACCGGATGAGAGCACATCTCGCACTTATCGTTTCTAAGGTTTCACCCTACAGCAAATAATTTCATCACCGGACATATGCCTGACCATCAAGGACTTCTTTTTTTTTTCGCTCGACTGGAATTAGTCCTTTCAACTGCTGATAATGTGGGCCTCAACCCTAGGATCCATTCCCTAAACTGGCACTGATGTGGGCCTCAACCCTGGGATTCATTTTCGACTGATACTGATGTGGGCCTCAACGCTAGGACTCATCCCCAAAACTGATACTGATATGGGCCTCAACCCTGGAATCCATTCCTGAAACTGATACTGATATGGGCCTTAACCCTGGGATCCATTCCCGAAACTGATACTGATGTGTTGCTGATTCTGGTTGGCTTACATTTGTCGCTTTCTCCTTCTTTTTGAAACCTGTAAATACAAAACTGAACAAACACAAAAAAGAATGCAAGTACGTTACGTGTATGCATGCATGCATGAATGAATTTCCTATTCCATTGGGTTAGGTCTTCCGCCAGTCTTCCTGGTGATCGCTCGGTCTTCTCTTCCTCAGGCAAAATACTGCTTCAATCTGTCTACGGCTCGGTGAACTCGTTCCCTTCCAAATCTGACAGTCTCACTGGTCCATTCCCATGATTTTCAGTACTATGTAGGGTCCTTCCCAGTTAGGTCTGAACTTCCCACTCGGGTCTGTCATCGACGGCTTCGATTGCTTAAGCACCAGATCACCATTTCTAATCTTAGTAGGACGCACCTTCTTGTTGAATGCTCGAGCCAACCTCTTCTGGTATAACTGCATATGACATAAAGACTTCATTCTCTTTTCATCCAGTAATGCTAACTGTTTGAATCTTTGCGAGGCCCATTCTTGTTCAGGTAACTCTGCTTATGCTAATACTCGCATAGACTGTATCTCAACTTCCACTGGCAGTACCGCTTCCATCCCGTAGACCAAAGAGTAAGGCGTGGCTCATGTTGCTGTTCTCACAGAAGTTCTATACCCCCACAGGCCGTATGGTAGCTTGTCAGCCCAATCTTTATAGTTCTCCGTCATTTTGGTTATTATCCTCTTTATTGTCTTATTGGCTTCCTCGGCAGCCCCATTTCCCTACGGTTTGTAAGGTGACGATTTGTGATGTCCTATCTCGTACCTCTGTAGCATTGCCTTTGTTTCTCCTTGAAACTGGACTCCATTATCTGTTACTACATGATGCGGCATCCCACATCGACAAGTGATGTTCTGGGCTATGAACTTCGCCATCTGCTTTGTTGTGACGTTACGAAATGACTCGGCTTCCACCTATTTTGAAAAGTAGTCTACTACCACTACTATGAAGCGATGTCCATTCGATGTGTGTGGTCAAATTTCTCTGATCATATCAATTCTCCATGCTGAGAAAGGCCACGGCTCTGACAGCCCATGCAACTCTGTTTGCGGCAAATGATTCAAATTACCGTGCGCTTGATAATCATGACAATGTTTAACTATTGAGGAGAGAAAAACTTAAACAAGCAGACAAAATCAATGTCTTTATTATTAATGGATGCGAGATCACAATTGAATAAGATCAGGAAAACAAACATCCCCATAATTTGCAACTCTGTCTTCTTTCATCTTCTTGCTTTTTTCGGACATCAGATCCTCTAACTACTGTAATTCTTTTTCCCATTTACTTTCCCCTTTCTTTTCCATTTCATTTTTACTATTTTTACCCCATATCCCCATGCGGAAAGCTTGGTGGTCATGAGTTTGGAGGACAGTGCTGTCGGGTAGGCCGAAGTTGATTATGTGGGTGGGTGGAGGTTTCCTGTGTGCGTTGGGTTGTTCTTTTTTCAGGTCGGGTATTTTATGGGAGTCGGTGAGGTTCTGTATTTCATGTCTGAGTCGGGCACAGCTGTCGGTGTCATGGCCTCTTTGCTGGTGGAGGTAACAGTATAGGTTTAGATCAATGTGGTGTGGCACAGGGTTCGGAAGTGGTTTAGGTTCTAAGGGACTTAGGAGTCCTTGCCTTTTCATCTCTTCAAACACCTTTGACAAAGGTCTACCAAAATTGGAGAATCGCCTGTTCCTGATAGGGGCGACCTCAGAATGAGTGAGCTTGGTCCCCGAAGGTCCCCTAATGGTCTTTCTATTCCGGTTTCAGAACTTTCTATCATTGGCTATATGGGGTATGGTCAAACTGGCCACAACGGCAGTCAAAGCTTGTAACTGCTCGGTAATCTTAGTGAGATTAGTCTCCAACTGATCCATGCGAGAACCCTCGTTATCTGACTCACTCATGTTCGCTAACGGTCTTTTGACAAGTCTTTCTTCCTCTCTAACCCAACGGAAATCTAAGGTGTCTTTTAAAACCACATGTTAGCATATATGCGTGCTATGCATGGAATATGTAAGTCGGCCCATTATCATTTTAAAGCATTCAATCATACTATTGCGAGGTGAAAACTTGTCCCAGTTGAAAAAGGCCCAACAGGTTTACAATTTTACGATAACATGGCTAAACAACTTCAAATGATAGGGGGCCCAAACACAAAGTGGCCCATCGACATTTTAGAAACTTTTGGCCCAGTCGTCATAAGACACAAACTCGTCCCAGTTTAAATGGCCCAACAAGTTCACATCTCATGACAAGAAGTCCAACTGAATCCAAATGATGATGGTCCCAAACACAAGCAAAAAGGGATGGCTTCAATTGGTCATAAAACTATGGTTAACATGTAGGTTTATAAGAGTATAGACAAAGGCTCTCACCGGCGAAGGGTTGCCACAACTAGGTCTCCCCACTCAAGGGTTCGAGCGACCAAGTGAGCGCACCTTTTTTATACTTTAAGGTACGTGCCAACGAGTTATGGTGCATTACTGACTGTCGAATGGATTTCCTATTGAAGATTTCCTAGAGGGAGGGTGGAGCGAACTCTCTTAAATACCCAAGCCTCTTAGGCTCTTATCTCCTTGGTGACAGGAATAAACAATAAGTCCTCCAAATTAGTCCATCACGGTAAGCTTCGAGTAATTGATTATCTAGGTGCTTTCACAGATTTTCCTTATAGAAAGGTAGTGAATGAAGGAGGACACCAAACCATTACCTAGCTCTAATAATGCCTTTGATTAAGCCCATTTAACCCACAGTAGACACGGTTAACTAAAACAAAAATCACAAACATTACAAGACCTTATTTCGGGGCTGATTCTCTATCCCCAGTGGAATCGCCAGACTGTAGGACACATAACTCGACGACGTTGTTCTAGGCTCGCGGCCCAGTTGGGAGTACGGAGTAGCCCACGAGGGACTAAACCAGAGAAATAAAATAGAGTCGCCACCCAGTGTGAACTGGGAAAATGATTTAAGGCCGCACTCACCCCTCGCAAGGGAAGACCTCAAACCGTTGGGTTCGGAATGGTCCTTTACTTATGCCACTTGTAATGAACGGATTTTTGTAATAATATAACCGAGTCTACGTAAGAATAACCTACATCTAAGTTTGCATACAACCTATATCTATGTTTGCATCTAACATATATCTAAGTTTGCATTTAACATATATCTATGTTTGCATCTAACATATATCTAAGTTTGCATGCATGAAAGTAAGTCAAAATAACGGCAAGCACATGAACACATTAAATTGATGAATACGAAAACATAAATAAATAATTTATTGTCTAAACATAAACATTGAAGAGATATAATTAAGCTCCTAGTGCAAAAGAAACAACTAAATCATACATGAAAATAACATACTATTTCGAATGAACAATGGATAAACACAAGATTGGATGAAACGAAATATGTGCTTTTCTCAAGCGGTACATGGAATTGTATCCCAAGTACAGACCGCACTACCGTCCATTCAAATTCGGCTACAGAATTTAAGTTTGGGTTTCCATCCGATATACAGCGAGAGATAACACAAAATCATTCATCCAATAGCCACAATATACATGAATTGACAATACGCATGTGAAGAAATAATAATAAATAACCAAAAAAATAACGGGAATAAATAAAAGGATGCCCTCAGGTCTAACCTCTTAATTCGCCTCTTGGAAGTGTGTTACGCGGCCGTCGGAAGGATTAATGCTCTGCAACTCCTCCGGTTCATTGGTTCAATGTTTTCCTTCGTTGCCTCACTGTTTTGGGCCGTTGTTTCCTTTGTTTTTACTGCTATTTTCTTATCGTTAGTTTTTGGACTGGTTTTGGGTGATTTGTTCACTGTTTTTTGTCTCTGTTTTTGACACTATTTTCATGGACTGTTTTGTGGTGTTTAGGGACTGTTTGGGGCTATTTTTCGAACTGTCTTGGTGAGATATTAGGGACTGTTTATTGTTGTCTTTGTGTGGGCTGTTTGACGGTGAGGATGACTGGTTTGGTTACTGCTTTCGGGGTTCGGTCAGGGGCTGCTATTATGAGTTATATGGCTGCTTGTCTTGACATGTGTGTTTAATTATGGCGGTTGTGCATGCGTGTTCAACATGCAGTGGTGTCTTTTGTGTGAGTGGGCTGATGTTGTTAGTGGCTTTCTGTAAGGTGTAGATGTGGCTTATGCGAAGGCAGGTGCGTGGCTTATGTGAAGGCAGATGCGTGGCTTATGTGAAGGCAGGTGTGTGGCTTAGGTGAAGGCAGGTGTGTGGCTTATGTGAAGGCATGTGCGTGGCTTATGTGAAGGCAGGTGTGTGGCATGAGTCTGTGAGTGGCTGCCGAGTGCTGTGTGCCTAGTGAATGGCGTGAGGTGTCTACTGAGGGTTTGTGCGTGAGTGGGGTTTATTTGCTTTGTGAGTTGCTTTGTGAGTGGTGTGTGGATTTGATGAGAGATTCAGGGCCGAGTGCAGGTCAGTTTATGGTACGATGAGAGAGGAATGGCGTGAAGGCTAGAGTTTGTGATGCCGAGAGAGAGCGCTGAAATGAGAGAGAGTGTGTGAAGGTTTTTTATTGAGAGGGGTCGTGTATATGAGAGCCCGGGGTCCAAGGGTTTGGTTTGTGTGTCTTTTTATAGGAGAGGGTTGAGGTTATCCTTGTACGGGTAGGGAAAGTATCATGCAATTATGGGGGGGTATCTCTAATTAGTGTGTCATAAGGAAAAATCTATCTTATTTAGGGAGGGGATTGTTTTAGTTTAGGAAAGGGATTTAATTTAATTAGAAATATGATTTATGAGATTTGATTTGATTCTATAATTCAGGAAGGTGATTTGTTTTTGATTTCTTTAACTCGAGATGGTGATTTATTTAGATTTTAACATGTGTTTAATGTGTTTGAATATTTTTGGATGTGATTTAATCGGCTTGGAGGCTTTATGGGCGTGTGGTTGGAAGGCTTGGGTGTGTGGTTGGTTGTTTTGGTGGGCTTGGTGTGGATTGCGGGGGTTTTGGGCCAATGATAAGTTCTAAAACAGAGGTTCAACGAGTAAACCCGAAGCTAAGCAAATGAATTGAGTCCAACATTGTATTGAATTCTGAATTTCCCTTTCGACGTCTGTTTCCCGCAACTTCCGCAACTTAAAGGGTAGTGCCTCCGTACGAGGCTCATCATCGGGACTTATATGCAAAAATACAGTGCCTACAGTAGGCCACTCTTGAATTGCCTTCACCTTTTTCTATATCTACCTCGATGCCATCTGCACTTACAACAAAGCCAAGAAAAATAATTCTATCCATGCAAAACATGCTTTTGGAAAAGTTAGCATATAACTTTTCCTATCTCAACATGTCAAGAACATGCCTCAAATATAACTCATGCTCATCAATTGACTTATTGTAAACCAAGATGTCATCAAAATATACCACAACAAACTTACATATAAATACACGCATAACATGATTCATTAATCTCATAAATGTGCTAGGTGCGTTTGAAAGACCAAATGGCATGCGGTTTTCCATTCAACTCCTTCTCTCATGCGAATCTGATGGTATCCACTTTTTAAATCAATTTTACTAAATGTCTTGGAACCATGCAATTCATCTAACATGTCATCTAGCCTAGGAATATGATGGCGATACTTTACCGTTATATTGTTGATTGCTCGACAATCGACACACATTCACCATGTTCCATCTTTCTTAGGGACTAGAAGCACTGGTACCGCACAAGGACTCATGTTTTCCCTTACATACCCATTGTCCATCAACTCTTGTACTTGCCTTTATAGCTCTTTTGTCTCTTCAGGATTGCTCCTATAAGCCGGCCTATTGGGAATGACTGCCCCAGGTATGAAGTCTATCTGGTGCTCAATACCTCTAATGGGTGGAAGCCCACTAGGTATGTCCTATGTCAGTACGTCATTGTAATCCTGCAAAAGAGATGAAATAGACACAGGAAGCAAAGGGTCAGTGTTAGTAAAATAAACATGAGGCTCCTTATATACTAACAATAGCATGAGCTTGCTAGCCTTGAACGTTTTCCTCGCTTCACCCTCACCCATGTAGAAACTCTTTTTAACTCTCTCTTTTGTTTCCCCCTCACTGTAGGACACAGAAATCGGCGACGCTGTTCCAGGCTCGCGGCCCAATTGGGAGTACGGAATAGCCCGCGGGGGAACTAAATCGGAGAAATAAAATGGAGTCGCCACCCAGTGTGAACTTGGAAAATGATTTAAGGCCGCACTCACCCCTCGCAAAGGAAGACCTCAAACCGTTGGGTTCGGAATGGTCCCTTACTTATGTCACTTGTAATGAACGGATTTGTGCAATTTTAACCAAGTCTACTCAACATACATTTGCAAAAAGGTAACCTACACCTAAATTCGTATACGGGTTAAATCTAAGTTTGCATGCTTTAAAAGTTAGTTATCATAACGGCAAACATACGATATCACACAATGAGCGTGTTGAATTATCAAATACGGAAAATAAAAAACAACCTAAACATAAACGTAAATTAAACTCCTATTGCGAAAGAAAATAACTAAATCATGCATAACGAAGTAACATAATCATGCTTTAAAAATAAACAACATACTAGACTAAATCATGCTAAATAATCTACTAGACTAAATCATGCTCGAATACAAGATTGGATGAAATGAAATACGTGTATCTATTAAGTGGTACGTGGCATTGTATCCCGAGTACAAACCGCACTACCGTCCATTTGGATTCAGCTACGGAATTTATGTCCGAGTTTCCATCCGATATACCACAAGAGAGAACACATATTCCGTTCATCCGGAAATAACATCATGCACCAATCCACAATACTCATATGAAATAAAGTACTAAAATAAATAAAAATAAAGGATAATAAATAATGAAGGTGCCCTCAGGTCTAACCTCTTTTGTCGTCTTTCGGGAGTGCGTTACACGGTCGTCGGAAGGGTTGATGCTCCGCAACTCCTCCGATTTACTGGTTCAACATTTTCCTTCACTGTTTCACTGTTCGGGCCGCTGTTTTTAATGTTTTCACTGTTTTCACCATTTTCACTGTTTTCTTGGGTTCACTATTCCCGCTATTTTCTCTGATTCACTCATTGTTTCCACTCGCTGTTTTCTCTATTTTTTTCCTATTTTCAGTCTATTTTCGGGCCGATTTTTGGATGATTTTTGGGCAGTTTTCTGTCTTGGTTTCGGCTATTTGAAGGGGCTTTAGCGTGAAGGCTATGCGTGAAGTAGGGTTGCTGGATGGAGTACTTGCGTGAGGTTAGAAGGTTTGCTATTTGCTTTGAGCGTGTCTCAGTGTGTGGGCCGTGTGTGTATTGTCAGGGTGTGTACATGGCTACGTGATGGGCTATTTTCAGTGTGAGAGTGAGGTGGCAGGGTATGTTTGAGGGTTGGTTGATGGGGTCTTTAGGCGTGAAGGGATGTTGGTTTCAGGGGTTCTTTGGTGCGTAGATGAGGGCTATTTCAGGGCCTATTATGGTGCGGTTTAGGTGCAAGTCAGGGGGCTGCATGGGGCTGCAGTGGTCTTCATGGTGAGTGGCGAGTTATTGAGTGTGCTGTTTATAGGGTCTGCGTGAGCAGGGTCATTGGTTTATGGGCTCGTTATGAAGGATAATGGCATGAGTGAGGTGAGAAAGAGGGCTGGATGAAGGCAGTATGACGTGAGTTTGGTGGCTGAATGTGAAGATTTGTGTGATGGATGTTGTGCTGAGTGTTTAACGTGAATGCTTAGGGTTTATTTATTTGTTTGAGAAGTCATGGTCTGGTCGTGAGTGGCTTTGAATGAGAGAATAGAGAAACGGGTGATGGGTAGGTTGAATTGGTGAAGGGATGTGCGTGCGTGGGGCTTGAGTGTGGTTGATGTGTGAAGAGGGAGTGAGGGGGCAAGGAATTTCACGTGTGCATGGGTTCTTTGAGTGCGGGTTGAGGGCTTGGCGTGAGGGTTCTTTGAGTGCGAGTTGTGCGTAATATGTGATGAAGAGGGTTGCTCACGTGTGCATGGGGGCTGAACGAAGGGTGCCGGTAGTTTGGAGGAGCTTTGTCGTTGTGCGTAATAATTAATCTGATAATTATGTGATCATCCAATGTTCAAACAACTATTTGATTTTGCTCGAGTCAAACTCGTTTTTGCGAATAAGTACTCAAAGTACGAATTCTTGAATTAAATTAAACTACATAATTAAATCCAATTTAACATGTATTTAATACTAATTCACTATTCAATTCCAAATTAAATATTACACTTTATTTAATAAACCTTTAACGACTTAAATTCCAAATTTAATCGCTTCGGGACTCAAAGCCCGATTAACGTCCAACGTCAATTCAATTCAAGTCTAATGGGTTTTAATTAATTTCTTTAAGGCGTGGGCTTCGGCAACCAAAGCCCAATCAAGGAGTAACCCTATAAGCCCAGAAATCAATTTAGGCCCATTAGGCCCAATTAAACTTTAAAGGTTTATAAGTTGCATTTGGGCTTTATGGTTAAGGTTTTGGGCCCAATTGGATCCAATCCACTTGGCCTAAACCCAACTTGATAAAATCAAGCCCAATAGGCCCAAATACAACATAATAAGCCCAAATCCAATTTAAGGCCTAAATAACTAAATTACATGAATCCAATTCCGCAATTTAATTACCTAAAGTGCATTACATGATTAATCACCCAAATCAATATTTCCAAAACATGAAATTAGTCCAATTAATCATGCACATTATCATCATCACATGTCCAACACATAAATGAAAAAATCAAACCCATTACATGCTTTTAAGCTCTCGGCCAAGGAGGGATTTTGTGTCCGATTTGGTTTCAATCCAATCGAACCCACAATCGACATTAAATCAACATCCAATTTGATTTCATACACATCCAATGTCACAAAATCAAAATTACCAAGACATTCAAGGGCATAATAGATTCGGCCAAGGTGAAATAAATTGGGGATTTTTGTTCAATTCAAAATTCAATCTAATTGACTTCAAATTAACATCATCCTACATGATTCTAACTCATCCAATGAATCAAAAATCAAAAATCCAAGATTTCCAAAATACTCATCACATTCGGCCAACATCAATTTTTGGGGAAAAATTGATCCAATCATTATTTCATTAAATTGATCCAATCAATCACTAATTAAACATGTTATAAGCATACTCAAACATTCAATTCATTCAAATCATGCTCAAAACAAGTTTACCCAAATTTTAAGCCCTAAAATTTTCATGCTCAAACCTAGGCTCTTGATGCCATTGTTGGTTTCTATTATGGTCCCGGATCGATTATAAGCATGAAAAACATTACGAATACATATCGACGAAGTTGCGGAATACTCACATCGATCGGTTGAGACGATTTGAAGCCGAATGGAGCCAAAAAACGCTCACTGGTTTGGCACCACTGCTGTGCAGAATTTGCTCACTGTTTTGGGCAGTTTTGGATCCAAATTTGAAGCTCCAAACTTCGTCGAATGGATCCCGCCTCATGGGTGAACCTCCCTAACACCTTTACAAGTCCCGTAAGTGTGCTAGAACTTGAGTTTTTGCCACAAAAACTCACTCATTGCTCCCTTGAAGCTCACGGCAGTGAGCTGTGAAGAAGAAGGAGATGAAGCCCTTTTGGGCGTGAGTGGTGAGAGAGAATTGGAGAGGAAGTGTTATGGTTAACCTATTAAATGAATTACCAAAATGCTTTATATATTTTTCCAAAAAATAATAAGCATTTACCATTTTATTTATCAAATAAAATCAAATGGAAATGGCATCTCAACCACCAACACTATTCCACCAAAACACATCAACTATTCATTTCACTTTATTAAGTGACATGTAGTCTTTCAATCAATCAATCAATCACATCAATCAATCACATCACTCAAAGTGACGAATGATTTGACGCTTGATGTGACGAATGATTTGACGCTTGATGTGACTTGCGTTGCCGCACTTGAATTCGAAATACGAATGCGCTCGCAATCACACTCGGGCTCGGTTTCGCTAATTCCTAATTAGCGAGTTTTCCGTCGCGTCGTAATTAAATGATTACGCCTAGCGAATTCACTATTCACGTCGCTAACGAATTAATTCTAAATTAATTCGTTCGCCCGAATTAAAATCTAATTTTAATTCCGCGTCGAAATCTAATTTCGTTTAATATATCGAATATATTAATTTATCGATTAATTCCAAATTAATCATTCTCTCTCTTTAGACGATATTTTATCCCAGATAAAATATCTCCGTAATTAATCCTAGATTAATTTTCTCTTTCTTCTATATAATCCCAGATTATTAATGAGTGCGAGTTATGCGTCATCGGTGTATTATCGGGAAGCGACCCATGAGATCCCCGGATAATTCGGCAGTAAATACGGTCGTCGGAATATCCGAATCACGTACGTACCAAGTACTACGTTCTACCGATTTACGAGACAAGATCGGCTTCTAGCAAAGCACGAAGTCTATCCAATTCTCCGGTCATATTCTCTAAGAATATTTAAGATCTATATCAAGCGTAGTATACCAAGTATCGTGTATATCGGCCCAGTATCGGATAGTCACGTGCTAGGGCTGGGGCTGGATAAGTGTCTGCCCCGTCCGAAGCACATATCAGATGTCTGGTAACTAGTCTCTATAATCGGATATACATGACCTTGTCATAATATCCCGATGGCCGGCCAGCACTTAAGAGCACTAATACCGTGTCCTGCGTGACATCATCTCCACTATGACTGGAGTGATACTTCCGTCTTGACATTACACCCAATACTCTACGATTCTCAATATACCCAGCATTGGCGTACACAGAACCGGTTAGAGTCCTAGACGACCTCAACAAAAGTATACTGATTGTCGTAAGCATTAGCGGTGCAAGTCTCAGGTTAAGACCATACACACCTACCCTGATGTCGGACTCTCATAGACACATAGTCATAATACCAATGGGATTCCGAGGGGTCTATCCAGAGCGAAGATGTTTCCCGTACCATCGGTGAAACACAACCTCCTATCGCACTTGCATGAGTATCCAATACCCAAATATATGAGAACTATGCCGTTGTGCCCTCACAACGCGCACAAGTGCAATACTAGCCTATTCCGCATTATCGATGTCCAGTCTCGATAATACTCCGGCTAGGGATATTTAATGATTAATCCTTTGTGGACTGATACTGTCTCATATCATTCTCAATCCAGGAACTAATCATAGGGACCTCTCTTCATTTATACATCTATGGTGATCTAATCACAAATGATGAGAGTGCAATTTCCTTGTCACATAGTTAATTTGTACAACAACACTATGATCTGTACAAATAGTGACGTTATGGGTCATGTTATCCAACAACCAGAAGACATTGTCCTTCAAACATTTGACCACCAAGCCTTTTGCCTGGGGATTTGGGATAGCAATAGTGAAGATGAAATAGAGAAAAAGAAGAATTTTTGGGAGGACTTTTCGAGCAGTGATGAGGAAGAAGTGAAAGGGATGACCCGTAGTGGGCGCTTTTATAGTGATACAGCAGAAAATGAGAAAGAAGTATTGACAGAAGGCAGGGAAGTGACTGAGAATACTGAGAATGCTGAGGGGGTGCAGTGCTGCGACAGTTGAAGAGGACCTGGGCACAGGTCAGCATCTGGGAACTGTTGTGTTCATCACAGGAGCACAGACGTGCTATGGTCGAAGCCTTGAGCAAGATAGTGGTGCCGAAAGACGCCAATCCCGCAATGTTTGTCGAATCAGTGCAAAATGAAGCTCTACAAATAACCTTTTCTGAGGAAGAACTCCCGGCTGAGGGAAGAAACCACAATAGGCCTTTATTCATCCGAGCGGAAGTGAGGAACAATAAGACATTTTGCGTGATGGTGGATGATGGCTCATCCATCAATGTGTGCCCGTTGAAGATTTTGGAAAGGCTGGGTATGAAGCCGACAGATCTGAGTCCCTCTAATATGACTATCAAAGCTTATGATGATAGCAAGCGGGGAGTTTAGGGTACTTTTGCCGCGGTGGTCAAGGTTGGCCCAGTTGAGGATGAAGTTGAGTTTACAGTGCTGGATATCCCGGCCACGTTTGCCTTGTTGTTGGGAAGGCCTTGGTTTCATAAGCTTGGGGGCGTGCCCTCCACTCTGCATCAAATGATTAAGTTCCCGTACGGAGGAGAGATTGTCACCATCTGAGCTGAGGTGGACAATGTTGTAGCTACTTTGGAAATACAACCTTTCACGAGGTTCCAAGTGTCAGCAACTTTTGAGGAATGGGTGGATCCCAAAGTAGCGAAGATCATGAAGAACATGCAGTTTAAGTCGGGCCAAGGTTCAACATTGCCAGACTTTAAAGGGCAGAATACTCAGAGGGGTTTGGGATACTGATCTGATGAAGATAAGCCAAAGGCCAAGAAGTAAGGGCTGAAGTTGACAGAATACTTTGGGAAGGCTTCGGGGTATCAAAGGGAGCCTGAACCAGTAGAGGTCAATGGGATTGTGGTGCCCGGATTTGAGATCTTTCAGGATATGCTGGGTGAGAAGCTGATGATGGAAGAAGTTGAGAAGAATGAAAAAGAGAATTGGGAAGAAGAACTGATGTTGTTGGAGAGCCTAACCTTCGAGGAAAATGTTGAAACTAAGAAAGACCCTGTTGCGGGAGATGAAGCATCTGTGGAGGATGAAGATGTTTATCTCTCTGACCTATTTGAATGTATTCTCGCTTCTGCTAGCAATAAAGACGTTTGTTTTGCTTACTTGTTTGAGTCTCTCAATTTGCATGACTTGAGCATATTTGACATCAACTCAACCAAAACAAACACATTCAACCTTGGTACGCGTGAAAGTCCCAAGGAGATTTTAATTGCAAGTGAAGTTACTGTTGAAGAGCAGAAGAATTTAAAAGAGATATTAATCAAATATGCTAAAGTATTTGCTTGGTCCTATGAAGACATGCCTAGGGTAGACAGAAGTATCGCCAAGCATACAATACCGACTTATCCAAACATGAAGCCGGTGAAACAGAAACTCAGGTGGATGAGACCTGAGTGGGCTGAGAAAGTCAGAGAAAAAGTCAAGAAGCAGATAGATGTGGGATTTCTAGAAGTGGTGAATTATCCCGAGTGGTTGGCAAACATTGTGCCAGTACCGAAGAAGGACGGGAAAGTCAAAATATGCGTGGATTACAGAGATCTGAACAAGGCTTGCCCGAAGGATGTTTTTCCTTTACCCCATATAGATGTGCTTGTTGACAGTGCAGCTTTATCTTTCATGTACTCATTTGCGGATGGGTTCTCGGGATATAACCAGGTTCTTATGGCTGAAGAAGACAAGTATAAGACTGCATTTGTCATAGAATATGGTACATATTGCTATAAGGTAATGCCATTTGGGCTCAAGAATGCAGGAGCCACCTACCAATGGATGGCCACTACATTATTCCATGATTTGATGCATAAAGAGTTTGAAGTGTATGTGGATGACATGATGGTCAAGTCACAAACGAGAGAATGGCATATAGAAGCATTGGAGAAGTTCTTTGAACGAGTCGACAAGTACAACCTGAGGCTGAACCCCAAGAAGTGCGTGTTCAGAGTAACATCGGGAAAATTACTGGGACACACAGTCGGAATGGGAGGAATAGAAGTGGACATTGAGAAAATCAAGGCAATTACTGAAATGCCAGTACCAAAGACAGAGAAAGAAGTCAAAGTATTTCTGGGGAAAATCCAGTACATCGGTCGGTTCATTGCAAAATTGACATCGGTATGTGAGCCTATCTTCAAACTATTGAGGAAAGACCAGCCAATGAAGTGGAATGAACAGTGACAGGAAGCCTTCGACAAGATCAAAGGATATCTAGTGAAGCCTCATGTGTTGAGACCTCCGAAACCAGGCATGCCCTTGATACTCTATTTGCCCATAGAACCCGAAGGGCTGTGGCGATGATGGTACAGACGGAGACTGGGGTGGAGCATGCAGTCTACTATTTGAGTAAGAAGATGCTTCCATACGAAGCCCGTTACCAAGAAGTAGAGAAGATCTGTTTGGCAGTAGTATGGGCGTCCAAAAAACTGCGTCATTATTTTCAATCTTACAAGATTCAGGTGGTAGCAAAGGAGAATCCTTTAAAATATCTGCATGCAGTGCCTTCATTGGTTGGGAAGCTAGGTAAATGGTTGGTATTGTTGATGGAATTTGATATTGAATACCACACCTCTAAAGTAATAAAGGGGCGAGCTGTAGCAGAGTTCCTGGCGTTGTAACCCATTGAGGGGGATCAGTACAAGTTTGAGTTCCCAGATGAGGAAGTTCAAGCAATAGCAGTCCGAGGATGGAAGATGTACTTCGATGGAGCAGTGAACTGCAAGGGAGCCGGAATTGGAAATGTAATAATAACTTCCGAAGGAGAAACTTTGCCTATGGCCAAGAGGTTGACGTTCGGAGTGACTAACAACATGGCTGAATATGAAGCATGTGCATTCGGGTTGACGGCATTGATAGCCTTGAGGGCTAAGAATGTTGAAGTCTATGGAGATTCGATGTTGGTAGACAGACAGATGCAAGGATAATAGGAATTGAAAGAAGAACGGTTGAAGCCCTACTTGTTTTATCTCAAGAATCTGGCACAGGCTCTCCCTGACTGTAAATTCCAGCATTTGCCGCGAGAAGAAAATCAGATGGCAGATGTATTGGTAACACTAGCCGCAACTTGGGAAAATCCAGAAAAATTGGTAATGAGACCACTGGTGTTGACAACGGCAAGTAAACTAGTTTATGAAGTAGATAGAATCTCGGAAGTAGAAGTCAACGACAGAAAACCTTGGCATTATGATAATCAAAGGTATCTGGAACACGGGGAACTCCCGGAGGAAGCAAGCAGAAATGACAGAATAGCCAATCAGAAGTTGGCTTCTCAGTATATGATTTTGAAGGGAGAACTGTACAAAAGACAGGCAAATGGCATCCAGTTGAAGTGTTTGAAAGAAGAAGAAGCTCAGAAGGTAATGGAAGAAGTGCATGCCGGTGTATGTGGACCGCACATGAACGGATTGAATTTGTCCCGCAAGATCATAAGTCAAGGTTTTTACTGGTCAACCATGGAAGCTGACTGCGCAAAACTGGTAAAGCCTGTCATGATTGTCAAGCACACGGTAATTTGAATCATTTGCCGCATACAGAGTTGCATAGGTTGTCAGAGCCGTGGCCTTTCTCAGCATGGGGAATTGATATGATCGGAGAGATTCGACCGAATACGTCAAATGGACATCGCTTCATAGTAGTGGCCGTAGACTACTTTTCCAAATGGGTGGAAGCCGAATCATTCCGCAATGTTACAGCCAAGCAAATGGTGAGGTTCATAGCTCGGAATCTCATTTGTCGGTATGGTATGCCGCATCATGTGGTAACAGAAAACAGAGTACAGTTTCAAGGAGAAACGAAGGCAATGTTGCAGAAGTACGGGATAGGGTATCACAAGTCATCACCGTATAGACCGCAAGAAAATGGGGCAGTCGAGGTAGCCAATAAGACAATCAAGATAATACTGGCCAAGATGACAGAGAACTACAGAGATTGGGCTGATAAGCTACCGTATGCCTTGTGGGGGTATAGAACTTCAGTGAGAACTGCACCAGGAGCCGCGCCTTATTCCTTGGTCTATGGAATGGAAGCGGTACTGCCGGTGGAAGTTGAGATACAGTCCATGCGAGTATTAACAGAAGCTGAATTTCCAGAACAAGAATGGGCCGCGTAGAGGTTTGAACAGTTGGCACTACTGGATGAAAAGAGGATGAAGTCCTTACATCATATGCAGATATACCAGAAAAGGTTAGCTCGAGCATTCAACAAAAATGTGCGTCTTTCCAAGATCAAAAAGGGTGATTTGGTGCTTAAGCAGTCGAGGCCGTCGACAGCAGACCCGAGAGGGAAGTTCAGACCTAACTGGGAATGACCTTACATAGTGCAGAAAGTCATGGGAAATGGAGTAGTGAGGCTGTCAGACTTGGAAGGGAATGAGTTCACTGAGCCAATCAATGTTGACAGATTGAAGCTGTACTTTGCCTGAGGGGAAGAAGACAGAGCCGTCACCAAGAAAATTGGCAAAAAACCTAACCCAATGGGATACGAAGTTCATCCGTGCATGCATACACGTAACATACTTGTATCCCTTGCTTTGTGTCTTGTGTTTGCAGGTTCCGGACAAAAGATAACCAGCAGGAAGGAACTATAAAGCAGATTCAGGGGGCGACCAAAGACATATGGCGCCAAGGAGCACAATGAGGGTCTAACTCCTCAGGAACAGTCTTAAAGAAGGAAAGAGAAAGCGGCAGAATACAAGCAAGTTGATAGAAAATAGAGTAATACCAGCAGATTTCAGAAATGAACCCCTGGGGGTGAAGCCCCAAATTATCAGCAATTGAAAAGATGAATTTCAGAGAAAGAATAAATATTTGGTGGCTAGACATATGTCTGATGATGACATTGTATGTTGTAGAGAAGAAACCTTAGAAACGACAAGTGCAAGAGGTACTCTCATCCGATATTCTCAGTAAATTGATCTCGGCTAGACTCACAAACACTTGACGGGATCTCAGCAGTAGAAGCCTGAGTGGTTGGAAAGATGACTAATCGAAGAGATGATGGATCAGTGAATGACTGTTGGCCTGGATGTCCACCCTGGTTTACTGATGAAAAGAAAAGAAAAATGGACCGTATATAACCGATAAGCGTGAAGCTACCCGTGGGCGAGTATTAGGACCACCATGAGGAGAAATGCTACCTTAAAAGGTAGGTGTGTCGAAAAAAAAAGGCAAGAAAGAGACAAAAGGAAAAAAAAAGACCCTATCATGTTGAGTATGCCGAAGTAATCACAGAAAGTGATCAAGACATCTAGATTGGTTAGACCCATTGGTCTGATTCTCCGAGACGAAATCATCAAGTCGGTTTATTTATGGACTAAGCTGCGAAAGAGCCCTGACACACACATACTTGGAGTCTAGTTCAGATCATTCACTCAGACGGTCGGATTTGAGTTGTATCAGATACTTTGAAGATTCCCTGGTTTCGACACGAAACATCCATTGAGGACAAAAATATGTTTAGCTATCAAGATTATCTCATGAGAGGCAGTGCAGTATGTTGGGATGAACCATCACATCATATCAGTAGCAGTTTTGGGGATGCGTCTCAGGGTTGTAACCCACTTCATCAGTATCAGCAGTTTTGGGGATGCGTCCCAGGGTTGTAACCCACTTCATCAGTACCAGCAGCTTTGGGGATGCGACCCAATGAAAAACGGTGTTATCGGGTGACTATTGAGCCAAGCGGGTGACGGTTATCCAAACAATGAATTTTTCACTGTTCGGGCAGCCCATGAACTGCCCTAACACTATTGGGGCTGACCTGGGCAGTCCCCATAAGTGTTGGGTAGTCGGTTCGGTCAAAAACGTGTTTTATACCATTTTACGGAAAAACATTTTCGTAAAGGTTTCGCGACGTTTCTTAGTTGTTTATGTCGTTATTTGATATCGAACAAATGTGTTTAGGTGAAATATGAATGAATTATTCAGATTGGATATTGAATAATTTGTTCGGTAATTTAAAAAGTTTTAAAATTATGATTTCGCTTGAACAGCGCTTCCACCGCTCACTTCGCCCAAAACCCCAACAAAAAAATCTCATCAAAGTCAATTCCCTTTTTCTGTAGGAATCCTTTGACTACTAGCCGAGCTTTGTGTTTCACCACATTTCCGCTGCCATCTTTCTTGAGCTTGAACACCCATTTGTTCTTCAGTGCCTTCATTCCATGTGGGAGCTTGGCTATCTCATAAGTGTTATATTTCTGCAGAGATTCCATTTCATGTTGCATTGTGTGCAGCCATTTGTATTTTTCTTTATGAGATACAACTTCGTTGAAGGTTTCTAGCTCCCCCTCGTCAGTAAGAAGAATGTATTTTGATCATGAGTATCTGGATGATGGAATTCAGCCTCGCTCAGATCTTCGTACTGGAGGTTCACTGGTTTCTGGCTGTCTGTTGTCATCCAGATCGGAGGACGACCCTGTAGCCTCTAATGGAGCAGGCTGCAGCTCCCCCTACTACACCACCTTCCTCTTCTGGTTCTGCTTCTGGCATGTCTTGCACCCCATCATCATCTGTGAGTACTCGTGTTGGTACTGGGGTTTTGTCTGGATTTGCATCAACTTTGTCGGCACTGGAATTAGAAGACATATTGGGCTTTTCAATGTCTTCTATTGTTTGTCTTTGGAAAACACTACATCCATGCTTCTGATGACCTTCATTTCCTTCGGATCCCAAAGCCTGTATCCAAATTCCTCGTCTCCATAGCCTATGAAAATGCATGGAGTAGTCCTTGCATCGAGCTTCTGTCTGAGCTCATTGGATACTTGTGCAAAGGCTAAACAACCAAATATTCTAAGGTGAGAATAAGAGGGATTCTTATCAGACCACACTTTCTCCGGAATCTCAAAGTTCAACGGTACATATGGTGATTTGTTGATCAGGTAGCAAGCGACACAAATAGTTTCTCCCATAATGGCTTTGGCAGCTTAGTCATGCTGATCATGCTTCTGACTTTCTCCATAATGGTACGGTTCATTCTTTCGGCGACACCATTGTGTTGTGGGGTGCATGGAACAATTATTTCGTGTCAAATGTCGTGTCTTCCGCAGTAGGCATCCAACTCCCTAGAAGTGTATTCGCCTTCATTATCTGTGCGAAGGCACTTCAGTTTCTTCCTTATTTCACGCTCGACCATGGCATAGAACAATTTGAAATAGTCCAGGACCTGATCCTTTGATTTCAGAAAATACACGCATACCTTCCGAGAAGCATCGTCAATGAAAGTCATAAATTATTTATTACCGCCTAGTGAATTCACCTCCAAGTGACCACAAACATCAGAGTACACCAGACTGAGTAACTCTGATTTTCTTGTAGAATAGATATTGAAAGAGACTCTATGTTACTTACCAAAAATACAGTGATTGCAAGGATCCAGGGTAGCATTTTTGGAGACAGAGATTAGATCATTCTTTCTCAAGGTAGAAAACACTCTTTCACTCATGTGACCGAGTCTCTGGTGCCACAGATTCTGAGAAGCCTCCGGTTCAGCTAATATTGAGGTTTTCTGCATAAATATTCACATGAGTCTTATATAGAGTTCCATAAATATGTCCTCGGGCGGTGACCACGACACCTTTTATCATTCTCCAAGTGTCATTGCTGAAGTGGCTAACAGAACCTTGTTTGTCAAGGGCTACCCTCGAGAGTAAGTTGAGCCGAAGTTCTGGAACATGTCTTACCTCCTTTAGGGTTATTGTATACCATGCATTTTTCCACAACTGTATTTCACTAATTCCTACTATCTGAGAAGAACTGGTATTTCTCATCTTCACTGCTCCAAAGTCTCATGCTTTGTATATTGTGAATAAATCCTTGTAAGGAGTGACGTGGTAGGATGCTGCAGTATCTACCACCCACTCAACATCCTGAGTTGCGGTGTGAAGGCATGTTTCTTCCTGACCGGAGCATATAGCTACATCTCCTGTGATAACTACTAGTGTCTCCGCATCATTTTTCTTCGGCTGGTTATTGCCTTGTCCATGCTCTCGTTGCAGTTTCCGGAAATTCTTCTTTAAGTGGCCTTCTATGCCACAATGGAAGCACTTGTATGTGGGCTTTCTCCCGTCTATGGATTTGCCTCTGCTTTTGCTTCTGTATTTCCTTCTCCCTTGATTTTTCTCCGATTGTCTTCCTCGATGCTCCGAGACAAGGGCTTATGTTTGATCTGAGCCCACGTCTTTTCTTATGGCTTCTTCATTAGATAAAGCATCGTTTACCATAGGCATGGTAAGTTTGCCTCCTTGAGCTGAAATGCTGAGAGTAACCACCAGTGTCTCCCAGCTATCAGAAAGAGAACTGAGTAGCAAGAGGGCTTGAACTTCGTCTACCAGTTGCATGTCTACTGCAGACAACTGGTTCACCAGGCTTTGGAATTCGTTGGTATGTTTTGCAACGGAAGTTCCACTCTGTAGCTTTAGGTTCACCAAACGCCTCATGATTAAGGCTTTATTCCGAGCTATTTTGGCCTGGAACATGTCTTCCAATTTCCTCCATATTTCGTAAGCATCTGTATCTTGTGCTACGTGGTGGAAGACACTATGACCAATCCACTCTATAATCTGACCCAGAGTTATGTTATTGAGTTTATTAAAGTCATACTTATTAACAAATTCTGGTCTCACTCCCTTCACCTCGATAACATCAAACAAATCTTTACACTGTAAATAATCTATCATCCGAGGTCTCCAGATGGAGTAATTAGTTGTTGTCAGCTTGATCATTGCACTAGAAGGGGAATCTTCTATTTCCATTTTAAGTTTTAAAGTTTAAAATGAAAATATGTTAAAATCGGTGCTGAATTTCATAAATCGGAGGTCTTCGTTGCGTCCGGAACGGTTGAAAATGGTGGATTAGACACTTCGTTGGTCGAAATCTGACTCAGTGACTGATTTATAAATTTTTAAAACTTCTAAAGTTAAACTGTAAATTTCAAAGACTTCAGGGGGCTCAGTGAAATGTACCAAGATTGCTGACGTGTCTGACACGTGGCTGCTGATGTGGTAAAAGTGGGACCAGTTTGCTGACGTGTCTGACACGTGTCGATGACGTGGCTGCTGACTGTGTGATGACATGGCGTTGACGTGTGCTGAAGTGGCGCTGACGTGGACGCCACGTAATCGTCTTCAACCTTGGATCAACGCGTGGGCTCGTGGTTGAGAGTGGTCTACACTCTCCGGCACGTGCGAGCTCGTGCGGGCTCCTCGAACCTCCGTTTGATCGCCGGAAAATACCATCGAATTTGTCTCGACGGGAACTAGCTGATGATATCCTCAAAAATAATTTTTGACTTCTTTGCCGGAACCCGAACTCCGTTCTTCGGTTTTACGACCCCAAAGTATAACCAAAGCTAGTGATACCACTTGTTGTGATTCTCTGATCACTCTAAAGTGTATTTGAGGAAAAACCGAAACCTTCTATTACTTACAAGAATATAATTACAAGTGTTTAAACTTAAGAAAAAACCTCACTTCACTCTCTCTAATTTACAACTTTGGGATGATCTTAAACTCATTGGAAAGCCTGGTATTTGTAGTACAAGTTTTGGCTCAAAATCTGCCACCAATCACTCCCTGATTTTCTGCCACCAATTGCTCCTAATTTTGTGGCCACCAAACCACCAAAAGTTAGCATGTCTTCTTCCTTTAAGTTTCAACTCCACCTAAAGTTGGCTTGGAGTCTTCTCATGATTGCATGGCAGCTTGTTGATTATTGATGCTTGCTGGAAAAGATATCACTATTGCATGGCTCATGCATGCTGGTTCTCACAAAAAGTATTATGTCGATGAAGATGAATTAAAACCAAGTCGAGAAAACATATGTCTTTAAGAATTTATTAGTTCCGCCTCAGTGCACTATGAATCTCTTGTGGTCAATGTTTCCCAGGATTCTTAGTTACTTCTTATGAAATGGGCATTCATTTCTTCAAGAACTTGAATTAGGAAAAGTGGTGGAAACTCTCTCACTTGGAAACCTTAGACTTTCTAATATGAATAAATTTATAAACTCAATAATGAATGAATATTCAAATGAATCATTTCCAATAAATCATTTAAATCCAACAAGTTATAGTGTTTCACTTTAAGAGACATATAATTTTTAATTTGTGTATTTTCTAAAGAATATTGTCAATCTAATGACACGCCATATAATTATATATGATGAACAAAAAAACACGGACCGACCCGATTCCATCCAACCCGACCCAAACCTATTGGACTTTAACCCTTTCGTTTTATGAAAAGGCATGGACTTGGACTTTAAAAGTCAAGCCCACTGAGAGCCCGGGAGCAGCGGTAGCTCCAGGTTGGATCAGCTCAGCTCCATCGTGGATTCCTCTGAGCCGTTTGATCGACAGCTCCTCGAGGAGCATGCAGTGATCAAGAACCAAATTAATATCTTTGTCCATTTAGCGCCAAACATACAGGAGCCACTTGAAAGTTTTTTCAGATTTTTACTACTTTGAGCAAATGAGACCATGCAGTGATCGGTGATCTCGTGGCAGCTTCGGAGCTTGAGGCGCGTGAGTTTCTGACAACGAAGAGAGATCAACCCAAAGCGTCGTCGTTCAAGCTAATCGATTTGCGGTCGCATTGGACCGCGAGTTTTTTGACGGAGTCGAAGCGCGTGAAAATCGAAGGCAGAGACGGTAATATATCGCTCTACGCATTGAGGCAGAATTTTTGTTAATCAGGTCTGGTCTAACCCGGCCCAACTCAAGTACATCTGGGTTTAAGTTGAGATTAAATAAAATCCAGTACAATCAATCCAAATACCCACCTAAATATATACGTCAGGGAATTTTCTTATAATCCGTACTCGTGAAAGTTTCAACAATTGAGGAATTGTATATATCAGCCGACAGTCATAATTCTAAGCAGCACATAATGTAATTTATGCCTCAAAATTGTATATATCGGCCGACAGCCATCTCTATCAAAAGATAAAAGAGAAAATTTAAAAGTCTCCGTCATCAGTTCATCACCGTATCTTCCTTAGTTGGCATGTAATCCCGGCTACCTAATTACCAACTAAAAGCTTATTGCTGTTCATTTTGTGTCTTGTCTTCTTTTCATTACAATCTTTGTCACAATTTGTTGAGATATCAGCTTCCGCCTTCAGTATTTGAAGAGATTCTTTGGTACAACAATGGTATGGGTGACGTGGTATCACAAGCAAATTAAAAAATGACATGTAGAGTTTTCACCTATTTTTTAGTTGTTTTTTAATTTTTTAGCACGCGTATCAGTGGATGTAGAGTTTTCACCTATTTTTTAGTTGTTTTTTAATTTTTTAGCACGCGTATCAGTGGATGATTGACTTGTTACATGAATGACGTGGTACCACTGCTGTATAGAAGATTTTCTCCCGTATTTGAGATATACTAAATAGGATAATTAAATTTAGCATAGTCTGATAAGCCGAAAATTTATAAAAATGACCTTTTTTTTTGCTAATATTAAAAATTACCCACTTCTAAAATTAATTTTTTAATGACCACGGAAATAATTTTCAGACCAAAATATTTTTCTTCCAAATAACTTATCTCTCCTTCCTTATTCTATGTACAATTGCTGGTCTTCCTCAAACTGATTCACTTTCTGGTGTTGTAGCAATACTGCAATAGCTTACTGCTGCACACTGTGTCCTGCAACCCAAAGAGAGTTCATATGGGTGGACACAGTTCGGTCCGGTTAGATATTGAGTATAAAAATATATATAATTATAATAATTCAGTTTTTTTTTTTAAAATAAAATTATAATCATTTTTAATTATTGGTTCAGTTCGATACAATTCCGTTTTTTATTTTTTAATAATAAAAAAAATTAATAACATTCATTGAATCTAACATTTATTTTTTTTTTTATACAGTGACTCTTTTAATCATCACAACTATACCAATAAATATTTTTCATAAGATATGTTGATGGTGTTTTCAGGCGCTACAACATTTAAGACAGTACGATAAGGGCAAAAGGGTAATTCCCTGACTGGATGAGATCATGTAACCGACCCGACCACAACATGTGAAGACCGACCACTTTGGTCCGGATGACCGATCACTATAAGGTCGGCAGAAACACTATCAGCACAAAAGATTATCATGGCCGACCTCATGAAGACCGACCAGACAACGAGCCGTGTTCAAGACAACAGCACCCCATTCTTGTGGATAAGATAAGAAAGATATCCTACTCTCACAAGGAGAAGGAGTCAGAATCCAAAAGGGAATACGGAAGAATAAGACAATACCGGATCAGGAATCCCTACAAGAAGAGAAGATTGAGTTCAAATAGGATTTCTTATGCAAATAGGAGTCTGATTTCTGTATTATTATAAATAGGAGGGTAGAGCATGTGTAAAAGACATATGAAAATCATCACAAGAGTGAGGGATTAGAATCATCAAGCTTCGATTTGTAAAAGCAAAGAAGAGACCCGATGAGTGTATTTGAGTAATAAAAAGTACCACCCTGCTCTTGTCCGTGGACGTAGGTCGGATCCCAAAATCCACCGAACCACGTTAAGTTATCTTGTCTGATTGGTGTATTTTTTGCTTTCCGCTAAGTTTGCTTTTGGTTTCCCTCATAACCAAACAAATTCACTATTGAAGGAGGATTCCCTCAGGAGTGATATTCCCATATTACCCTGAGACCAAAATCCACCGTCAACAGTTGGCGCCGTCTGTGGGAAACTCAACAAAAAGCAGCTCGCGTAGTAAGACGATGGCAGAATCATTAGGAGATGAGAATCATCAAGCTCTGACTTGTAAACACAAAAAGGATCTGAGAAGTGTATTTGAGTAATAAAAGTGTCATCCTGTGTTTGTCTGTGGACGTAGGTCGGATCCAAATCCACCGAACCACGTTAAATCTCTTTGTCGATTGGTGTGCTTATCTGTCTCTCGCTAAATTTGCTTTCGGTCCCCCATAACCAAACAAATTCACTATTGAAGGAGGATTACCTCGGAAGTGATATTCCTATATTACCCTGAGACCAAAATCCACCGTCAACAGTTGGCGCCGTCTGTGGGGAACCCTACAAAAAGCAACTCGCGTAGTAAGACAAATGGCGGAAGGCGGAAACCAACAATCATCAGGGAGCTCGGCTGCAGATCGGATGGAAAAGATCGAGGAAAACCTTAGGAAAGAAAGGGAGGAAAACCAAACTCTGCTAAAAACCATAGTAGACCGGTTGGAAAGGATGGATGGAGCACACGACGGAAAATTCGAGGCCGGGACTAGCCGACGAAGGAATGAGATAGCAGAAGGAAAGAGAATTGTCGATACAAGCGAAGACGACAGACCCCGGAGGAGGGAACCCTACAGGGTGAGATCCATGGTAGTGCAGAGAGATTCCCAAACCGAGGATACATGGGAAGAGGAAGATGACAAATCATCACCAGACTCCTCCTACGATAGCCCTCACAGTACCCGGGGAAGAGGGAAAGAACATACCGAAAAGGTGCGGGACGACACCGACCCTGAGAAGCGCCGCTCCCGAAATAGCAGAAAGAAAAGAAACCTCAGAGGGCAGCATGGAACCAGGGACAGCGGTATGAAATCTTGGTTACGGGAGGAACTGGTCAAATGGGGAGTATACCCCAATGCAAACAGAAAGGATATCCAGGACGTCAAAGATGAGTCCCCCCTCACGGAGGAAATAAAATCGGAAAAATTCCCGAAGAGATTCAACATGCCGACCATGACACCGTACAAAGGCCATACCGACCCTAAGACCCACATTGAAAGTTTCACCCTGCTGATGGAAGTGCAAGGGGTAACAGGGGACGCCATCTGCAAAGTGTTCCCCCTAACTCTGGCCGGACCAGCCATTCTATGGTACATGAGCTTAGCCCCAAGAAGCCTCAGCAGCTTCACGCAACTGAAGAAGTCATTCATACGACACTTCAAGGGGGCTTGTGTCCCCAGAAAGACGATTGGAGAACTCCGGCTCATGAAGCAAGGAGACGATGAACCTCTGAAGATATTTATTGAAAGGTACCATAATATGGTACTCGAAGTCGGAGGGTATGAATCCCCTGAAGCCCTGGAAAGCTTGAAAGGAGCCTTGAGGGTCGGAAGACTATGGACCCACCTAAGGATCCAGGACACCCCGGACTACGCCACCGCCCTGGAGGTGGCCCGGAAGTTTGTTTTGTTAGAGAACGAAGAGAAAGTGTCCCGGAAAGGGAACAACATCAGGGATAGAACCACAAGGGAGGGCGCCCCCCGCCGAACATAAAAAGAATCCAGAAGAACACCCCCGAAACACAAAGAATTCAAGCCACTGCACCAGGACAATCAGGAGAGAAGGGCGCCGACCCAAGTAAACCATGTGGTCAGGGAAGACGCATACATTCCCCTAAAGAAACCACTAGGACAAATTGTCAAGGAGATCCAGGGGAAAGGCCTCTTAGTGGAACCCGACCAAAGAAGGTTCCCCCCGGACAGAAGGAACCAAAAGGCTTATTGCGTACACCACAACTCCAGAGGACATGCAACGGACGGATGTAAAGATCTGCGAGAACAAATGGAGGATCTAGCACGAAACGGGTATCTGAACAAATACATTGACCACGAGGTTATGACGACCAGACAAAGAGCATGTGGCCGCCAGGTCAACTGAAAAAATGGCAGTTTGTCCCCGAAACATGAATAAAAAACTTTCTCTTTTCAAAAAAAAAAAGGTTCTCGTCTACTTTCTTAAAATATAAATAGAAAGACCTACTTAAAAACCGGGGACAAACTTAGCGCCTAAATACAAAAAGAAACGACCAAGCAATAAAGACTTGAGCAGCTCGGGTCTTGACCTTGCCCCACCGAGGTCATTCAGTTATCCGGCTCGGGGTCGGGTTACGTCCCACCGAGTCATGCGTATTGGTCTGGGGACGGGACATTCCCCCAAAGCCAAGCACCTCTCTCAGCTCGGGGTCGGGTTACGTCCCACCGAGTCATGCTCATTGGTCTGGGGACGGGATATTCCCCCAGAACCAAGTACCTCCTCCGGCTCGGGGTCGGGTTACGTCCCACCGAGTCATACATATTGGTCTGGGGACGGGACATTCCCCTAGAGCCAAGTACCTCCTTCGGCTCGGGGCTGGATAGCGTTCCGCCGAGGCCCCTTCATTAATCGGCTCGGGGCTGGATCGCATTCCGCCGAGGCCTCTTCGATAGTCAGCTCGGGGCTGGATTTCGTTCCGATGAAGCCGTTTTTCGGCTCGGGGTCGGGTTACGTCCCACCGAGTCAATACTCACTGGTCTGGGGAAGGAAACATTCCCCCAGAACCAAGCATCTCTCCTGACTCAGGCCCTCAGGGGCATGCTCAGTATACAGGATCCGTGAGAAGCATAGCACAGGGAGGGATGATACCCCTGTGGCGATTGCTTACTCCAGTGTTATCGAACGTAAGGAGGAACATGCCCTTAATGTGTCGAACACTCTTCTGATCCTTACCTACCCGATGTAATGGATCCGTGGGAAAGCATAGCACGGGGGATGATGACACCCCCGTGACGATTGCTAGCTCCAGTGATACCAGACCTAAGGAGGAATATGCCCTTAGTACCCCGGACACTCTTTGATCCATTCATCATCCGGATCTGTGAGAGACACAGCACGGGGAGGCATATACCCCTGTGGCGTGTGCCTGCTCCAGCGTGGTAAGGAGGAGCCCTCATACAATACACAGGATCCCCAGGGAACCGACGTGTAGAGGATGTGCCCTTACCATTCAAACGCTCTTCTGATCCGAATCCTGGTTCGCCGGGACACTGAATTGAAAGATTCAGAATTGTGTTTTGGAGGCCTCGGGCATGACGCTGTTTTGAGGCATCCATGTTGTTATTTCTTTTTACGTTTTTTATTTTTTGGGATAGGTGCTAAGTCACCCCCGCTTTTTATTTTTCCAGAAACTTGTTTTCATTTTTAGACCGGTCTAGCAGGGGGACGCCTGTGCCAGATCCGGTAGGGCCTCGAAGGTTGATTCATCTCCCTTCTGAACAAATCCCAGGGGTTAGTCGGCTCGGGGCCGGATCTCGTTCCGCCGAGGCCAGTTAATTAGTCAATTCGGGGCTGGATTTCGTTCCGCCGAAGCCACTGGGTTGCACAGCTCGGGGTCGGGTTTCGTCCCACCGAGTCAAGCTCCTTTGGTTTGGGGAGGTAACATTCCCCCAGAACCAAGTGCTTCACACAGCTCGGGGTCGGGTTACGTCCCACCGAGTCAAGTTCCTTTGGTTTGGGGAGGTAACATTCCCCCAGAACCAAGTGCTTCACACAGCTCGGGGTCGGGTTACGTCCCACCGAGTCAAGTTCCTTTGGTTTGGGGAGGTAACATTCCCCCAGAACCGAGTACCTTACACAGCTCGGGGTCGGGTTATGTCCCACCGAGTCAAGCTCCTTTGGTTTGGGGAGGTAACATTCCCCCAGAGCCAAGTACCTCACTCAGCTCGGGGTCGGGGTACGAGTCAACCCTTTGGACTGGGGACATAACATTCCCCCAGGTCCAAAGTTCCTTTGTCAGCACGAGGCCCGGTTATACCCCTTCCGCCTCATGATAAACCCCGAAAGGTCCCGGAAAATTCAGGCGAGCAAAAAAGCATAAAAGAGAAAAGATATGTATACATATATATGCCTAAATATACATGAGTCAAGACAAATTGTGATGTTATTACAAAAAAGATAAGTGTACATAGGGCCCCGGTATGGTTACCCTTTTCATTCAGCCCGCACAGGGGCAGGAACTTCTTCCTCATATGGTTCAGGTGGCGGGAGAAGCGGTTCGGCATCGGGAGGAGGGACTGTGGCTTCAACCTCGACAGCAGGAGAGACCTCTACTTCAGGGACGGGAGGAGGGATCTCAGGGCAGTCCTCGCCGGCAGCCGGAACCCCAGGTCGTTCTTCATAAGAAGCCTCGGAAGCCGGAACAACCGAAATAGGGGCAGGATCTATCGCCTCCTCAGGTGGGGAAGGGAGCCACTTCCGAAACTCCTCCTCGGAGATATCCCCCTTGCAATAGCTGATGGCCGCACGAATGGGGTCCATGTTCAGACTTGGCAGCACCATCGGAATTAAATCAGCACAATCACCAACTCCCTCAAGGCGGATAGCCTCCTTCTCGGCCTCAAGCTCACTCCCCCTCTTCTCAAGCTCGATCTCTCTCTCCTCGAGATCGATCTCTCTCTCCTCAAGCTCGATCTTTTTCCTCTCAAGACTATCTCGGGCCCGTGCAACCTCTTCGTCCTTGGTCTTCAACTTGGCCTCGACGCTTGCTACCTTCTCTTTCAAAACGCCAATCTCAGATTGGGCAACCTTCAGGTCCTCCCTGGCATTATCAGCAAGCTTCCTTTCCAGCGCAGCGGCGGCCTTAAGATCCTTGTTCGTTTTGAAATTCTCAACGGCGGTCGCCTCGTGATTCTTGATCACCTCCTCCCGGTCAGCCAATTTTGCTTCCACTTCGGAGAGACGATTTTGAAGCCTCTGAGCCTGACCACCCTCGGACAACAGAGTCAGAAGAAGACCCTTATTCTTGGCCATAAGGTAGTTGGCCTGCACACAAAAAAGGAAAAGGGAGTCAAGACATAAAGTAAAAAGGACCAAGACCCAAAAACCGAGAAGGAAAGTAAAAATACCTTTGCCATCTGAGAACTCATCTCAGTCACAATACCTTCGGGAGATATATCCTCATACCTCGAAACCTCCCCCGGGGGAATCACCTCGGCCAATTCATTGAAAGCCGGCACTAAGTGTGAAGTAGCCTCCCGGATGCTTTCTCCCAAGTCATCCGCCTCGAGGACCACAGAGCCCTTCCGTCTCTAGGAGGAGCCTTCAGAGGACTTCCTCCCCCTACGGACGTCCTTCCTCTTGACCGGAGCAGCCTCCTCCTCTTCTTCCTCTTGAGCCAACTCGGTCTCCTCGGTCCCAAGCTGACGCCTCCTCTTCCTGAGAGGCTTCGGCGGACTGGCAAGACGAGCAGATCCCAATGACTGCCCACCAGAAGGGGAAGATAGTCCCCGAGCACCCGTTTGGACTTGCCCTTGAGGCACCTTCCCAGCAGAATCAGGCTGTGCCCGAGAAGTTCCAACCTCAGCTTGACCGGTCTTCGTCATCGTGCCGGCCAACTTTTCAAGAAACTTTGGCCTCTTCGACATGCCTACAAAAAAAAGGAAGAAAGAGAAATCAGGATCCGAGAACATAACAAAGACATCAAACACATAACAGGCAGACAGGAAAAAACATCAAAGCAGCCAGCAGACCTCCACCAATCCGACCCGACTGGGACAGTGAAAGCCTAAAAGAAAAAAAATAGAAACAGTGAAAGCCTCGCTTTCTTATAGTCATGACTGGGACGCTCATCACCATCGGTTTTGGCGGGAACCCGTCGGATGTTCGACAAGTGTCGAACTTAGAAGAAACCCTAAAGTTGATTTGATGGGCATTTAAGCGGACGTGACTGTTGCGTGTCTCGAGACAAGGCGCTGGAAAAGAGACAACAAAGCGTGTCTCGACCTCAGATCAACCTCCAAACAGAGCAAAACTATTATATAGTTCCCGGCACCAACTAGCACACTCGTTGGAACCGAGAACTAGGGGACATATGTTGATGGTGTTTTCAGGCGCTACAATATTTAAGACAGTACGAGAAGGGCAAAAGGGTAATTCCCTGACTGGATGAGATCATGTAACCGACCCGACCACAACATGTGAAGACCGACCACTTTGGTCCGGATGACCGATCACTATAAGGTCGGCAGAAACACTATCAGCACAAAAAGATTATCATGGCCGACCTCATGAAGACCGACCAGACAACGAGCCATGTTCAAGACAACAGCACCCCATTCTTGTGGATAAGATAAGAAAGATATCATACTCTCACAAGGAGAAGAAGTCAGAATCCAAAAGGGAATACGGAAGAAGAAGGCAATACCGGATCAGGAATCCCTACAAGAAAAGAAGATTGAGTTCAAATAGGATTTCTTATGCAAATAGGAGTCTGATTTCTGTATTATTATAAATAGGAGGGTAGAGCATGTGTAAAAGACATCTGAAAATCATCACAAGAGTGAGGGATTAGAATCATCAAGCTTCGATTTGTAAAAGCAAAGAAGACACCCGAGGAGTGTATTTGAGTAATAAAAAGTACCACCCTGCTCTTGTTCGTGGACGTAGGTCGGATCCCAAAATCCACCGAACCACGTTAAGTCATCTTGTCTGATTGGTGTATTTTTTGCTTTCCGCTAAGTTTGCTTTTGGTTTCCCTCATAACCAAACAAATTCACTATTGAAGGAGGATTCCCTCAGGAGTGATATTCCCATATTACCCTGAGACCAAAATCCACCGTCAACAGTTGGCGCCGTCTGTGGGAAACTCAACAAAAAGCAGCTCGCGTAGTAAGACGATGGCAGAATCATTAGGAGATGAGAATCATCAAGCTCTGACTTGTAAACACAAAAAGGATCTGAAAGTGTCATCCTGTGTTTGTCTGTGGACGTAGGTCGGATCCAAATCCACCGAACCACGTTAAATCTCTTTGTCGATTGGTGTGCTTATCTGTCTCTCGCTAAATTTGCTTTCGGTCCCCCATAACCAAACAAATTCACTATTGAATGAGGATTACCTCGGAAGTGATATTCCTATATTACCCTGAGACCAAAATCCACCGTCAACAAGATATAATCATCATTTAAATTGTTTAAACATTATATCCAAATATTATAAATGTTATAACCAAATTATCATCATTTCAAAGCAAAAATTTATGTATATTTCATAAAATTAATCATCACTAAATACTAAATAAATTAAATAATTTAACAAATATAATTATAAAATAACAATATAATATGATTAGATTTTTAAAAATTCAATAAACTAAACTATTCAATTAATTCAATTCGATTCGGTTT